>LTAE01000783.1:0-62222 GCA_001647135.1 Pontederia paniculata
TAGAATGCATTTTTAACTTTCCAGTCTAATTTGTAATTATATTTTCTCCATCAGTAAATTCATTTGGTAATTTTTCAATATTTATTCCATTCACGATTTTCATAGGTTTGGTGAATTCAGTTTCAACTATGTCCCAAATATCACTGTCAATAGAATAAATGTAGACTTGCATACGTATCTTCCAATAAGAAAAAATTGAAGAACTAAAAGCAGGTGGACGAGTGGTCGATTGACCTTCGCCGAGAGTGAAACCTATAGATGCCATGCTCTTAGATCGTTTGATCTTAGATTAGAGCAATCAAGCTCTGATACCAATTGTTGGATAGAAAGACACCAAGAGGAGGGGGGTGAATTGATGTTTTCTTCTTTTTCCTTTTTTTAACCTAATAATATCTTAAATCGTTTGATGATTAGATCTTAATTTGAATCACAAACACAACATGCATATAATCAAAATTAAAGAGAAAAGTAAAGTGCACAAACTAGAATGAAGACACAGTCGTTTGTTGACGAGGTTCCGCCCAACTCCTTGGCCTACGTCCCCGCTCCGATTTCTCTAGATTGAGAACCTCGGAGATTCACTAAACACCCCCTTCTGGATGAATCCGGGCGAATGTGATCCAATTATAATTCAGCAGCCTTTTCTCCGCTCGAGAGGTAAGGCTTCACCTCTTTTCACTTAGAGCTTTCAGAAAAATACAAAAAGATTTGTGTTCTCTCAAAATTACAAATCAGCTCTTACAGAAAATAATTCTTGAGAGAGTTGTTCTTCATGTCATGCAAGGTGACTCTTGTTCATTTTCTTCTCACCCAATTTTGGAATCCCTGATCACCTTCATCAATGACAAAAATCTTCATTTATTTTGTAATTTTCCATTTCAGTCATCTTCATTTTCAAATTTGATCCTTCGAGCTCTGAAATTTCAATTCAAATACTTTTCACATATAGTTTCGGGCAACCTATTCTCAAATTCGGTCGTCCAAAATGTTTTTTGTAGAATTGCATCGCGTATCGGCAGGAATTTAGGTCGACCGTTCTATGTTTCGGTCGACCGAAACTTTGATGTTCTGATGGCTGTTCGCTTCGGCATGATTTCTGGTCGACCGGTTTGTGTTTAGGTCGACCGAAAATCTGGTGTTTAGTGGTCGTTCGCTTCGGCATGATTTTCGGTCGACCGATTCGTGTTTAGGTCGACCGAAACTCTGTTGTCTGCTGGCTATTCGCTTCGACATGATTTTCGGTCGACCAGTTTGTGTTTAGGTCGACCGAAACTCTGTTGTCTGGTGACTTGTCACTTTGGCATAATTTTCGGTCGACCGTTCTCACCTTCGCTCGTCCGAATCTCCATTTTTGCATTTTTATTGAAGCTATATCATTTGTTACTCATCAAGAAATGTTAATACTAATATATTTATTAAGTTTGTGCTCATCAAAATCATACGAGGGTTATGCTCTGATCAACACAAAGAGGGATAATTTCATCAAAAAAATAAAAAATACAAAAAAAGCTAAATGGTCACTGATGGGGAAACTAAAATGGCATAACATCGAAATATTAGAGGGGAAAAGTGAAATTTTACTAATTTGTGTAATAGAAAACAATTCAATATTTTCTACATAATATTTTATTAGAGTTTACCTTTTCATTACAATTGTGTCAACTTTAAGATCTAAACAATTCTATTAAAAATATTATTTATAACTTATAGTTAATATCCTCAGTTGAACATCCTTTATCCTTCACTTTTTTTTATCCTTTTAATTATAAATAAATGATTAGATATACTGCTTGAGTTATATGCATAATATGCATCAAGCAGGAAAAAAAAACAGTTTTTTTGTTGGGAAAAAATTGCCAATTTTGATCGTCCAACGCCGGAACCTCCAAAACAGATTTCTGTCCACTTGGCGGAACACACGTCAGCGCCTCCAAATCCGAGCTTTTATTCCGACGACGGCGCCCGACGTCCCCGCCGAGATCACATCTCCGCCGGCGAACGCCGCGGCGGCAGACTCAACGTGGGTCAGGAGGTACTCGTACATCTTCTTCCTCAGGCGCTCAATCCTCTCCGGCGACACCCCTTCGCCGTCCCCGTCCCCGCCCACGCCCATCTCGACGCTGCCCAACCAGTCGTCCACTTTCTTCAGCTGCGAAAGCATCCCTGCCACGAGCTCGCGACTGCCGGTGGCCGCCGCCGGGTTCCCCGCGGCGTTGGCGTCCAGGAAACCCTCCATGAACCCCAAGAACCATTCCTCCGCCTCCCGCCTCAGCAACCGGCCGAGCTTCGCCGCTTCCGCTGTCGCCTCTCCGCCAGCCCACTCCCTCAACGGCGGAGGAGCCGGGGACGCTGGTGCCGGCGCGAGTTGGTATGTCCGGGTTGGTCCAGCCGGCGAATGCCTGGTCCTAATCTGAGATCGTGAAGTCGCGGCGGTGGACTTGGCCGGAGGGTCGAGGACAACGGCGAGGGGAGTAGAAGAGGCTTTAATACCGTAGAGGTTGAAGGGGGAAAGCTCGGTGAAGAGGGCCGCGGAGATCCAGCCGGCGGCGAGCTTCCGGTGATCTCCGGCGATCCGGAGGGTCTCCTCGAGGGTCTCGTCACCGCCGGCCGAGTCCGGCGTCGCTTTGGCGATGGAGTCTGCCACGTGGCTTGCATGAGCGAGTGACTCGTGGAGGGCAAAGAAGCGCTCAACCGTCGGCCGCGGGTTATCGTGCTCCGTGGAGCAGCTTAACTCCGCGTACGCACTGCCAAAGACAAAACTCGCGATTAGTTAACGGAATTCTCACAATGAGCTGATTGGGACAAAGTTCTTTTGACGTTTTAAAAAATTATAGTAGCATATTTACAATAATTTTTCTTCGACTTAAAAATATTCTATATTTTTTAAATACGTTATAATTAAAAAAAAATATAAAGATAAAAATAAATAATTATTTTACGATATTTTTTATTTGTTATGTTATATTTTCATTCGATAAAAAATAGAGTCAAATATTTGATCGTAAAAAAGTTCGTCAATAAAAATATTACGAATAAATGCTTCAAAATTATTCAAGTGGCAACTCTCATACCATGTTGTATTAATGTCTCAGTGTGAATTCTTGAAAAAATATTTTGCCTCTAGATGCCGAGCATAAGGAGAATACATGTGCCTTATGTTTTAAAAACCAGAAATGAAATATTGCTAACATTGGCTTTGAATTATATATGAGATGTATACTTGGAAAATGGAAGGAAAAGCATCTTAGACATGAATCAAGCCCCTTGATTTCTGAAAGCTACATGGTTAATCTGGGCACTAGGACAAGATCCTAAAAGCTGATACCCTTAATGCTAATCAGTTGAACAGTTTCATATGAGCTGATGAGATTTTTATAATAGCAAAAAGATAGAATCTTGAGATTAGTGTAAAGGCACATACCTAAGACACTGGATCAATGTCTCTGCAACAGAAGCTTGTTCAATGGTCTCTATAGCAGCCAATTGTGCAGCATCCCTATAATTTAAGACTTCCTGAGATGCAAATATATGTTAAGAGGCAGAAAATGATTGAAACAGATTAACCACTGTAATCATCCAAATACATGAAACTTTAATTTGTCCATGCAATGTTAGAACACCTTTCCAAGTGTTGCCAGGGTAGGAGGAAGTGATGCCCAAGAAGCAGTAATATCTGGCCAACTTCTAATATCCGGAACAACCTTAACTAGGTCCTTGAAGGATATATTACAAGCGGTTTCTGATCTCTTCTTTATAGCAAGAGCAGATTGTGTACTTGATTTGTTATTCACTTCTGGGACATGAACATGTCCTTTCTTCCCAGAAACTTGCAATCTGTTGTCCTCCTTAGTTGATGAATTTCCATTTCTTGCATCTGTCCTTTCAGAAAGCTGCAAATTGCATAAGTTGTCACTGAGATAAACTTTCAAATAGAAATGGACAGAAAAGATTCCAATAAGTAGTGTAAGACTGTAGACATTCTACTTGATGGATGTGCAACACAAAAAGATCCATATTCATAAGTAAAAATTAGGTGCATAGTCATATATATGCATGATGCATCTAGGTTTATGGTGTTGGAGAAAAAAGATAAGCCAAATGTACAAACACAATTCAAATCTTTGCTTAGCCTGCAGTGACCACCATTTATATCAGTTATATCATAATAGACTTTTCTTTATCTAAATATAGTATTCTGATACTCTTACCTTCTTTCGTCGTAAAATTTGTTAACCAACTTATATCAATGTTAAAGGTACTAACTCCAGAAAGATTCTTTAAGCTAACAAAATAATGAACTCAGTACTGCATGAGCAAGAATGAGATAAAACATTTAAAACCTAAAATTAAGATGATGGACAATCAATAATCAGCGCATAGAAAGACCAACCTGTTAAGTTTTCATGTACTGATTCCACAGTAAAACAAGACTCAATATAGTGAGATGTCACAATAAAATTTTAATCTTGAAGATAACTAGCATCAATCCTTTTGATAAGATAAGAGTTACTGATTATACTTATTCATATTATAGACAAAAAGTAGTAACATGATATTTGATCTGATAGTGGATCAAAATAAAATTACCAAAGGGATCTGAAATGCAGACTTAGCCTCATTCTTTGCTGACTGAGGACTATGACTATCTCTTCTCTTTGTCTTCTCTGCAGTTCCATCCCAGCTTTTTCTTAAAGCCTTCTGTCCTGACCCAAATGCCGGTACTAAATTCCCCAGAAAACTTCCAGATGCTGTTGTCTTCAAGATGGCATCTCCCTTCTCTAGCAAACTCAGCCCTGGAGATGAAACCTTATCTGGTCTACTAACTTTCACATGCTGTTTAATTCTGTCAGGGAACTTCTCAATTGACATTGGTAATGAGTGACGACTTGTTGAGGAAGAAGCCATTGACCTTATCTTCGCCGACTTTGATCTTGCATGAACAGTATCCTTCTTTTCTGATACACCAATTAATTTCTGTTTTGCAAGGGATGTTTCTGTGACTTCCTGTTTAACAGCTCCATTCAATTTTCCTAACTCATTCCTTTCTTTTTCCAGTAGTAGATTACTGTTATCTGGAGAGCCCAATGAATGAGTAGCTACAATGTCTTCAGGGTTTCCGACACAAGGATGACGACCAGGTACTAGTCTGATACCCCTAAGGATGGGCACCGGGTTGGCCGCCTCAAGGCACTCGACACGGATGAATTGCCCCAATTGGATCTTGTCACTCAAGATAAGCTCCTGTGCTTCATCTGGTAGGGAAACATAGGCGGCGTGAGAGGAATCAGAAACCTTCAGAAAGAAGCCCTGGTTGGGATTAAGGTCTGCACCAGCAAGAGCAGGAACAATGCTGATGACCTGAAGGAGCGGCGGGCGACGTTCTCCACTAAATTTAGCATCTGAATTCATATGCCGAATGAGCTTGAGGAGAACACCAGGAATCAGTACAGCCATTTCTTAACAATCCAAGCAGAAAAAGTGGTTCTTTCAGGGACACTTTGATGATGACTGTTTCTATTAGTCCTCTGAGAAGATTAACAAGCAAAAAGGTAAATTGCAAGTCCAGAATAGAACAAATCCATGCATCCATATGACATCACATATCAATCAAATCAGATAGAAACATGCATCCAAAAGGCTGGAACTAAACACATTATCTGAACAGTAAACCCAGAAACATGAATATGTCTGTATAAATCTCCTAAACAGATGTAAAAGGAATAAGCAAGAATTACGATCTCCATGAGTAATGAACATAATTAATCGTCTGTTAGAGGATCATAGTCCACACAAAACCCTTGGACCTACCTTGTCAAAAAAAAAAAGTATCTGATAAAACTCTACTTTTGTAGAGAACCTCATGCTGATAAAGAGAACAAGGAGCAAAGCCGGATTGAATAATGGACGTCAACTTCCCAAATACTGGCAACTCAAAAAAAGGAACAAGCAGCAAGTAATTTGAGAGGGGGAAGAGTATACAACTAGAAAATGGTCCTGAAAGGATGAACAGAATGGAAGTGGAGTTGGGGAAGACCTCAAGACAGAACTCATGTGGTGGAGGTTGCAGAAAATATATACAGACGCCAAAAACCATTAAAGCTGACATGTTGATCCAGGAATTGCTGATCAGTAACACTGCTAGAAAGAAAATAAAAAACTTGCTGCCAACAGTCAAATATCCATGCCAGCACAAGTCTTGTAGAACAAAAAGTACATCCTGATCAGTAACACTGCTAGAAAGAAAACAAAAATCTTGCTGCCAACAGACAAATAATCTCTCTCAACACAATTCTTGTAGAACAAAAAGTACATTTCTGCAACTCTCAGATGCTGCAGTAATCGAAGGAAAAAAAAACAGCACGCTTTGTTTTTCAATACCTGGAAAAATCTCTCACGCTTTGTTTTTCAATACCTGGAAAAATCTCTCTCTCTCTCTCTCTCTCTCTCTCTCTCAATATCTGGAATTCTGACACGACCTACGGTCGCTGTCCCTTTGGTCCTCGTAGGATTTAATTGAGAAAAAGGTGGACGATTTAAACACGTTTGTTTTGTCACATTGAGCCAATCGTTTTCATCTAAGTTTTTAATCAGCATAAAAAATAAATATAATGGATTATAAAAGCTTTTCATGACATCAAATATAACATCTCTTGATAGGAATTAATGCACCATAATCACATTGTTCTTTCTCTTTTTTGTGCAATTAACAAAAGTAACTTTCCAAATTCGGCAACAAAAAAAAACACAAAATTTCACCATATCGATCATCATATATGATTAAAGATGATATTTTTCCAATTTCTAAATAGATTCGTACGTGTATTACATAAAATACAATATTATTGATTCTTTTGTGCCTAGCGGTATGCATACAGAATTAAGCATAATTTGTGAAAATACTAAAAAAAAGATGCTGCTCAAGTAGTTAAATTATTAAGTTTCAATCTATCATGACATGGCTATGCAGTATATCAATGCGTTTTATTATTATATTCAATCTAAAATTAGAATTATCTTTTTAAAATGTACATTCTTTGGCTAATTTATGATTTATCTCTGTGATAAAGAATGTGAAATTGCATTCTTTTGGTGTAACTACTTATTGCAACCTTTTTTTTGCATTTTTTTTATAAGCATCTACTTTCTCATTTTATCATGATTATGAAAAAACTAAAATAAAATAGCCATTGATTATGAAGGTGAAAGTGGAGACTCGGTAGGCCGTAGGCACAGTTTGATTGATAGCTGATAAGCTTTGATTGAGATCCTATTACTTATATGATAATTAGGCAGGTATTTGCAGGCATTAACTAGCTAACCACTATTTGTAGTTAAGTGATTTTGGCTACCATCCCTTGTAGTTACTTAAAGGTCCCTTCTTTATTTTTAGAACAATTTTAGTGATACTTCTATTCTAGATTAAACTTAACTGTAATTTAAAAAAGAAAACTTGCTTAGTTTGAAAATACTTTGGAATCAATATTTTGAAAGTCGGATCGGATCTATCGATTCGATCGAAACCGGTAGCCAGTTTGGTCCAATTTAATATACAAAAATAATTTTCATAAAAACCAGAGAGAACCAAGATGAACCGGAAAAGTTTAGTTGACCTAAGAAATTAGAAATTAAATTTAACTCGATTTTTATTATTTTAGACTAAAAATGGAAAAATAAATCAAGGCATCATAAAAAAAAGTGAAAGATGGAAAGTGGAAATAAGTTCACCCATAATTGTGTTCATTTAAAAAAGAAAAGAAAGTAAAAAATAGAAAGTATATAAAAGGAAAATTTGATAATTCATAGAGATGATTATTAATTGTTGTAAGAATCATAAAGGAATATTTAAAAGATGAGGAAAAAAAGAAAATACTCATAAAAAAGAAAGAGATGAATGGAAAGCACAATTATAAAAGTTGAAGAAGAAATGTTAAGAAAAAAAAAATGGAAATTTGTGAAAAAATATTAATAGGAAAGCAACGAGGATAAATAATATAGGAAGAAAAAGGGCTTGATGTTAGGCACAAGATAAATATATAATATCATTACGATATTTAGGAATTAATATATTTAAATTTATTGATGATTAAATTATCATTAAATTATTTTAGACTGCAAATCATTATTAATGTTTTATATATATTTCTTTCAAAATATATTATTAATTATTGTAATAAAAATCAGTACAATCGGTTGAACGGATCTAACCATAACATAATTAACATTTTAATCCGATCAATGATCCAAGGTATTTTTATCCCATGAATTCCATTAAAAACTTTGTCCCATTAACAGGAAAGAGATAAAAAAAAAGCAATAATGTTCGAAAGAATTTACAACAAAGTTCCATTTAAAGAACTTTATACCCGTACTTAAGGAATAAAAATGATTGTGACTAGTTCAAATATTTTTTAACAAAATTGTTTGGACATCAAGTAAAATTATAATATGACGCCTTTTAGTATAAATAGAAAAAATAATTTTATGAGTGACAATAAATTAGGATTATCTAAGAAATTATGAATAATATTATACTATCAAATATGGATTTTTTTAAGTCAATAAGTAAGCAATTGATTAGGCGTGTAATTGGTAATTGAGAAGAACGAGTTTTCCATTATTGCGAACAAAATTAGTTGATATTTAATGAGTATAATTATGGTAGGTCTGGTTGCTGAAAGAAGAAAAATTAAACTCGGAAAGAATCAATAAATTGAAAAAGAGAAAGAGTATTTATTATTTATGAATTAATTACAGTATTGGAGGATAAATTTGGAAATGAAGATTAGGAGTGAAAGCGGTTCATACATCACATGATTTTTTATGTCAAAAGAATTGGATCTAAATTTCAGATGATATTTTTAAGCATAAAAGATCCGATTTTTCAGGCCAGGAAGTTAAATCTGGACAATAATATTTAGAATAACAAAAATTACTAATAAAAATTTCAACCGTATTAAATATTTTAAAGAATTAATAACAATAAAATTATAGTCAAAGTCGAAAATTAAATATTTATGTAAAATAACATACAATTTTAATCCGAGTTTTATATTTAACTATATCAAATCAATTTAAAATACTAAGGCTCAACTAAATACATTACAATATAAAAAATTAACTTAAACTTTCACATTCAATTAAATATAAAAACAACTTGTGCTAATAATAGTACTCGACATAATCAAATAGGTAATAAAAAATAAAAGTTAAGAAATACTATTTAAAAATAGTGAATCTTAGTTATATCAAAAAAAATTCAAAATTTTCCGGATCAGTCTTTTTCGGTTAATTAAGTTTTTTATTATTTTACAAATTTTCCTTATACCCCTAATGAAAATGCTAGTTAATTTATTATTAATTATTTAATATTAGAATTAATATTAATAATATTATTATTATTATTATTATACTTATTATTATTATTATTATTTTGGTTAAAGAAACTTTCCTTCATTCTTTCGTGCTCCGCGTAATGTCCATTTCCCTCTTCCTCGCACGACCACCCAAATCTCCTCCGCCTCTCTCTTCCTCCTTCCATCCCTCGCGAACTTTTCTTGATCCAACTCCCACGCATTCTGATGAGATTTCTTTGTGCTCTTCATGGGATCATTGTTAGATTTCTAGATTTCAGATTTGGGTGCTTAGATTGAGTGGAATCGGTGAGAGTTTTGCTTTGCTCATTGCATGTTTTCTTCTCTTTTTTTTTCAGTCAAATTGATGAAACATGTAAAGAAAAGGACATGCTTCGTTAGATTCTTGTGTAGAATGTATCATAGCAGTTTGGTTCCTTCATTCCAGAATATATTAGATGCAATGAATGATGTAGTCATTATCTTATTTTTCTCTGAGGAATAGAAATAAACTCTTGTCGTTCTACCCGCTGCGTCTTTGAGATCAGCCGGTAGTGAATCCGGTGGCCGGCGACTTCTCGAGCTACAAATGTATCTATTTGGTTTAAAAACTTCTATGGTTTTGGTATTATCTGATTGCATCTTTGGGAAGCTAAATCCAACTATTTCATTTCCATTTCATCCCAATTTTAATGCTAAATGCCTAGATCAGTTAGCCGATTATGATGTTGCAATTAACTTCTGATTTGTTGCTTGATTGAAGTAGGGAAATATCAAAAGAGCAGCTTAGATCTCGAATTTACTCGACAATTTTTTTGGGAGTTAAATTTGAGGACAAATTATGTGCGCTTGGATGTGCCTGAATCAAATACTTTATTATATGATTAAGTGTTTCCAAACTTACTATTGCAAGATTATCTTTAACTTATGGAAAATTATATGAGAACAATAATTATTTTTTCCATAATCAAAATTGCTCTCCAGTTCTTTGTTCTTAAGAATTACTAACTACCTATTGTATTTTGTGTGTGCCTTTTCAGGTTGTATTTTCTTACTGTTAATTTTTGGATTTCATATCTGCAGTCCATCAAGTCAAGGTACTCCTATTTATCTTGCATTTGATAATTCTATGTGTTAATAGATACTTATAAACTTGATTAACTTCATGTTCTACTGACATTGTTTACTGTTTATATATGTGATATACATTCTGAAATATATCTTGCATGTTTAAAACAAGGATATAGTTTCTATTGGAAATTAGTTGTATCAGGCATAATTCTCGTAGGACTATCATACATGTTATGCAAAAATATCAGTTATGATGCTCATCCCAATTAAATTCCTATATATCTTATTTGAGGTAGTATGGTGCAGTCTTACTCTTATATGTTGGTTGACTAATCAAGTTGCATTACTTGAATTTTTGTGTATAAGTCTAACTGCATTATATGAATACCTTAGGACTAAAAATCAAGAATGACATACTCGAGTTGGAAAAATGATAGTCAATGACGGAGCCAGGGTAGTTCACCAGTGGGTTCATAAGTTAGACAAAAAAATAGTACAAAATATTTAATTACTATAAAATGAAAAAAATTAAAGTTCAATATCACAATAATTGATGATTTTTTTTTAAATCATATATAATATAATTAGTAAACATATTTTTTCGTAGAAAGAAGGGGCTGTAGCCCTACATTAGTAATAGAAAAGAGTCAAACGATGCATGCACTGGGTAAAGAACCCCAACTAAATCGCCAAACAATAGTGAACTAATAGCCTATGGGGATATGTCCAGCCATCGTATACCTCTCGCTAAATGAGCAGCATTCTTATCAAGCAAATCAGTACATTGAATACCTTCCCTATATGTATGTTGCACTTCAACCCGCCACTCCCTGGCCAACAAAGATTTAATTTCCCCGATTAATTGCCACACATGTGGCACTCGGGGGCTCAGACTCAAAACAAATTTACACACATCTGAGAATCAACTTCTACAAGTACTTGTCGAAATCTCTCTTCCAGCAAGCTCAAGGCCTAATAACATACCCCAAAGTTCAGCAACCATTGCATTCCAACCCAATGCATAAACCCTCCAAGCCATCTTCCTTGTGAGTCCCTTAACAATCCTCCTGCCCCTGCCTCACCTGGATTGCCTAGAGAGGCACCATAAATATTCACCTTTGGCCCAATTCTCGGGTGGCGGGTGCCAAGAAATCCATTGGATCTCTTTGTAGTATTTATGTGTTTCTTTGATCAGATCCATCGATTGAGTGATAATGTTTATATTTTCTCAATACCTAGTAGTAAATAACCCATAAATTATGGTTTTATTAACTAGGTGATTTGTTTGAAACATTTCTTCAAACCATAATGAACGGCAAAATGTGATGGACTAAATAAAAAAAGTTGTAAAACCTAGTAGGAGATTTAATATTGTCTTAAATATAAAGTAGAATAATAACAACAACAACAATAATAATAATAATAATAATAATAATAATAATAATAATAATAATAATAATTATTATTATTAATTATTATTATTATTATTATTATTATTATTATGTTAGCAAAATGAAAAATAAATTGCACGGTATGATTTGTATAATTTAAAGAATAATCAAGAGATTGATTATATGAGTGTTAGGGATGGTGTATATATTCTAGATGGATAACATTTTTTTTCAAAAATTGAAAATTCAAAAAAAATAGACGTTGGTATTCAACTTTTATAGAACTAGAAGAAATAAATAAAAATAATGCAGAAAACTATGAGTTTTAATACCTAGTTGAATGTGAGCCTTAAACAAAAATTAAGATAAAACAATATTATGCTGAAAAGTTGATATATAAGTTTTATAATTTCGTATAATTACAATAGATATAGCAATTTTTTTTGTTTTACGTGTAAAATAAGAATAATAAATAAAAGAACAATCATAAATGCAAATAAATACGAAAAAAACTATGAAATTTAATACCTAGAACTAGAAAATAATTTAAGCAAAAATATTATGCACAAAAAAAACAAGAAAGCTTATTAAATTTATATAACTGCATTAACAAAACTATGAGTATGAAATTGAGTTGAAAAAGTAATATTGACAATTTTCGTATAATATAGGAAGACAAATTATTTAATAACCGAATATAGAATAGAAAACTAAGCCTTATTACATGAAAAAAAAGAAAAAAAAAAGGTCAAATATGATTCGAGCCTTGGAAGTCTGCTTGGAAAATTATAAAATATAACTGAACAAAGAATAAAAGACTTAGCCTTATTACATGAAAAAGAAAAAAAAATGTGATTCGAGCCTGCCTTCAAAGTATGCTTGGATGCACCATTGTTGTAACTAATAAAACATTTTGCAGCTCGTATAATAAATAAATATTAGTAAGTCTTAGACATATGCCTCTGCGGCTCCGCCATTGATGATAGTTAAAGTCCTAATTTTTGTTATGCCTCTGTTGAATTCTAATTATCAATTGATGTCATAGTAATTTAGCTTTTTTCGTATTAGAATTTATTACATACAACTATGACCAAATCATTATCCTTTTATTTTCTATGAAAAAAATAAATGTTTTCTAAATTTAGTGATTCATTTGCAAGTATTTCTTGTGTTTCTTTAATTAATAACCTCTTCATGACCTTTTGGTCACATTTATGTGGCTGATATGTGACATTACATGTCTTGTTTAATTATGATTAAATTCTGAATCATTACTCATTGCTTTGGGCATTGTTGACTGTTGGTTAATCATTGTCTCAGCTTTCTTTAATTATGATCATGCAGATGACATGCAAATTAATATTTATGTTTCAAAATTTATTATCATATTGCTGGGCTGACCCCTTGTTAGTCACAGGCTTGTATTTGCAGAGGTTGGTTGATGGATCTCCCGGTGACAGATCCAGCACCAGTAAAGGATGCCCCACCATCTTTTGATTGTGAGCAATGTGACATGGAGTTGGTGCATAAGATAGCACAGGTATTTCTCCCTGGTCTGGCCACTGCTTGTGTGGACAACACCACCGGCGGCCTCTTCAAGGGCCCCGCTGCTGTTGCTGTTGAAATCAGGAAGAAAATGATGGATTATCTCACTCAGAGGAGCGAAAATTATGTTGTTGAAACTATTGTCCAAGGGGAAGGTAATGCAGATCCTGTGGAGGGAATGTCTGATGATCCCTTCGAGATAGTACAAGTATTTCTTGATGACTTCGCCGGTATGAAAAGGAATTTCTTCAGCCGGGTATCCGGATGGCTGCTTAGCGAAAGCAGGGAAGACAAGATCGATGATTTTGTGCAGGAAATGGAGATTAATGCATTCTGGAAAATTGACAGGAGGGAGCCTATTGCGATGGTCCTTCTGAGGAATGTGGACCTCAAGAGTGCCTATCATTGTTCCATGAAGTTTGAGTCTGCTGAACAGCTTGCTGAGCATAAAATTCAGTGTACTTTTAGAATATCAGCTTGCGCCAATGACGGATGCAAAGCTAAATTTTCTGCTGCTCATGCAGAGAAACATGATTCGGAATGCCCTTACAAGATCCTTCCCTGTGAGCAGAAATGCTCACAGAGGATTATGAGGCGAGATATGGACAGGCACTGCATAACTGTGTGCACAATGAAGCTCATGAACTGTCCCTTTTATCAAGTTGGTTGTCAATCTGCCTTCCCACAATGTACTCTCGAGCAGCACTGCTCTGAGTTTCTTAGTTCACATCTGTTACATGTTCTTCAAGTGTTGTACAAGCAAGAGGCTGTTGAAGATCTAAAGAAGCGTGTCGAACTAATGGAAAAGGTTAGTCACATTCTCATTCCTACATCTACCTTTTCGTCTTCTTATTCCAACGACTGACATTTCAATGCAATTGAAATTCAACAAATAAAAGAATCTGTACTACCAGGAACCTCATAAAATGGAGTATTCCTTTTCTGCTTGTCTTTGCAATGCCAAATGAAAAGTATTCTATTAATTTGCAAGATAAAATTATTCCATCTTGAAACTCTAATCACCATGCAGCACCACAAATTTGTTCAAAATAATTTGTCCAACTTTGATAAGAAGCGATTTCTTAACGTTGACAATCAAATGCCTCCCCTCTCATATATATATATATATATATATATATATATATCTTGAACTCTACTATGACAAACATGTATTTTGTGGTTTCTTTTCGTCAAGTTTCTTATAGGAGCTTCTCTCACAAAAACTTAACTAAATGATCTTCATTTTAATATTTCTGACAGAAGAACGCAATTAGAAATGTTCGTAACCTGGTTACTTTTTTTCCTCTAATTAATAAATATTGATATTTACTATCCTCTTTCGGATCCTTTACCACTTTCTATGTGATCCAAGTCCTCTAAGGAGTAGCATGATAGCAGTGTAGTGACAGTTAAATTCTTTATAGATTCACCTATTCTGAAAAACATTTTTCTGTCCATTCTCATATCTGACCCTTAGTCCATCTAATTTTATGCGTGGGGCATTCTAGATTCAGTTTCCTTATTCTAGACTTGAAGTAATAGCTTGAAATAGCATGTCTTTTATCAATTAATATGTTATATAATACATCTATTGATTATGCAGAACCCACATCCTAAAAGAAAACATGAATATTTTGATTAGCAAAAAGAGTTAAATCTGTAGCTTGAATGGAGTTGATCATACTTATATATTTACACACTTATGAAGATAACTATTTCAACTTTTATTATATCAATAATTTTGCAGTCCGACTCCCTAAGTGAGTTATCTGAAGCCTTGGATGTGAGGTCACTTACCCATGCAATCAAGGAGCACGAAGCAAAGATGAAAAAAGCTGAACATTGACACAGTGAAAACACTTGAGTTCACAAAGATCATGAGAAGGACTCGTGTCTCGTCCTCTGAAGTTTTGTTCCCTCGCAGATAGTTGGAGATTGCATTTGGAGTACCCATTTTTATACTGTAAATTAGATGGTTTTGTAGCTATTCATAAAAGTATATGTTTCCAACTTGTATCATAGGATCATTTGTTGCTCGCATGATGTGGAGTGATCATGCACTTGCAGACTTGCACTTTTGTTTTATTTATTTATTTTATATGTTAAAGAATATGAGAAAATCACATGTAAGCTACAATCTCATAGGTAGTTCTAAATTATGAATTCCTGCAGTGTATCATGTTCAGTTCAAAGAAGGATAATAAAATGTACGCTGTCTTATCAGGAATTAAAATCTTAGCCCTTGCTAGCCTATTTAGAAGCTGATTGATGTTTAGTTCATAGGGTTGATGAAAGGCCTTGCTTTTTTTTTTTCAGTGATGTTCATAGATGAATTACATTTATGCAAACATATCACTGCATGATGTACTCGGTCACATCTGCTATTAAGTGAAACTTTTCTGCTTGGCTATGACTTATGTAACATTGTGAATTGTAAAGTTATGAGCTCTGAGATCTTAGCTGATGACTAAGATCCACAATGAATTATACAAAGAGATTAAAATTTAATAGCTCGTAATACCTGCCTTTCTTCTCTTTGTTTCAATTTTTTTTTCTTTATGTTAATGGTGATCAATATTCGTAATAAGAAATTTCCATAAAAAATGATCACTTTTTCGGCTTTAAAACTTCTTACTTGGTCCATTTCCAAATTAAAACATTAAAAAGGTACCAAAAAAGAATATTATAACAATAAAAGATTTTTTCAAGTATGATCGTGATGTAGCTTGTTATTAACTTATTCGAGTAACACACCTATATAATCGGTGCGATTTAATTCGTGGACGCTGGACGGATTAAACAAAACAAATTGATTGATTTAAAAATTGGCTAGCCAATGAATATTTTAGTCCCAGTATGGTCCGTTTTAAGAAAATGCAAGAAAAAACGCGATTTAGTTTTGAATTGAGATCATGATCGTTTGGATCGATTGATAGACTAAAAAGAATACGAAAAATTATTTAAATAATTTATGTTATTCTAAATTAACTAATTTATTTTTATTTTGACTATTTTAATATTAATAAATAATAATAAAATAAAATAGTTAATCAAATATTTTGTAAATTAATAAACTAATAATAAATAATAAAGTGATCATATATGTGTATTCATATAAATAGTAAATAATAATAATATATTTTAAAAATATATTAAAAAATAAAATTTAATACGCTAAGTAATTATTTTAAATATTTCAAGACGTCGAATTTTAATCTTATTATTATTATTAAATATACTTATCAAATATATCTTGACTTAACCAATGTACTACGCGCTATTTCGTCAAAGAATGTTTAAATTGCACGTCTCAACCACAAACATCTACGTAAGAATGGAAACTTTCTTTAAGTTTTGGTCTCCGAGTTCGTGATCCATTTCCTAATTGTTTGGTATTGACCACCGTTGCGAGATCAATACAAAAATCATTATACCAAATCTTCGTTCCGTAGAAGATCTCATCCGTCGATTCTCGTATCCAACGGTCAACAACTCATCAATGCCATCTAATCTAAAACTTTTATTTTTCTTTTGTTCAAATGTTTAACTATAAGCCTGTATCACAAACTTGCGGACCTGGAAAACTCCGCAGGAAGCAAGAAGACGGCCAACGCAACGCAAGCATCGTAGGTTGGAGAGAGAGAGAAAGAGAAGAGAGAAGACGATGCTGCTCCTAATCGCCGCTGCCGTCGCCTCCGCCGCCGGCGTGGCCTTCGCAGTCAAGTTCGCCATTGCCGATGGTAACCACCTCCCACGCCTCCAAAGAGTCAAAAAGTCCCATTTTTGTGCTTTTTCAGATGTTTTCGTTTCTTAAATATTTATTGGGAAATTCTTTTTCTCTTCTTTCTTTGAACTCTTCTCTCAGGGGATTTCACCTTGATTTCGAGAGGTCCGGCGAAGCGCAAAGAAGTGGAGGGCAAAGTAGAATTCTCGTGATTTCATCTTCATTTTCTTTCTTTTTTGGTGTTTTTTTCTTCTGGATTTTTCGTTTGAACAAATTCTACTTGATTACTGAAAATGTGTGCCTGTGGCGCTTAGGTAGTGTGGATCACAGGGGCAAGCCGTGGAATCGGTGAGTATTTTGCTTGGTCTTATTAATTTTCGTATAAATAAACTAAGTTCTTTGTTTCAAATTACTGGATCAGAATCATCAATTTTAAATTGAATTCTGTATATGAAAATGGAAAGACTATACTTTTAAAATACATCAATATCGGAATAATTTAGTTTCTGCATGTTGTATTTAATAGATGCAATATAGAATCACTTTCTATTTAAATTCAACTAGATGTGACTCCAATTTAGGAATTGAGGGTTTGCGCAAGAATCCCAGATTTAAGCCATGTCAATGAACCAAATGTTAGGTACATGAATATGTATCACTTCTATGGATTTACTAAATAGAAGATAATTATTAATTTCGTTTGATTCAGTCACAAGAATAAACACATGCCCGTATTAATGGGGAGCCTAGTATTTTGTCAACTTAACTGCTTATGTTTACATATTGTTGTAATCATTCTAGTCACTCCTTGACTTGTTAAATTTTAATGCATTGAACTCATTGCTCGACTGTGAAGTTAGTATGACAATTTTGCTGCCACTTGATACCCTTAAAATCTTCAGGTATATGCTCTTGATGTGACCAGAAAATACTTGGATAGGCGTAAACATATTTTTTACTTCTCATTTTTTAATGCTTTGATTCTTTTGGGATGGATGAGAAGGATCTCTAGGACAGTAGGTTTGGTTAATCTGGGGAAGTTCATGCAATTGCTCTTCTTATTTTTCTGTTAACCTATGTAATTGGGACAATGATAAATGGATTATGGTGGTTTCTGTAGGTTTTTGTTCAGTACTCCAGTACTTCCTGTTTGTTGTTGTTACATGATATTAAGTTGAGCAATTGCTGGAATGTGGCAATTGCGTTTGTTAAAGGATATAATTAACTAGTTCACTTTCAGGGGAAGTTCTTGCTAAGCAATTTGTAAGCTTAGGAGCAAAGGTGATACTTTCTGCTCGTAACAAGGTGGAGCTTGAGCGAGTAAGATCTGATATCCTAAGTAAGTGTTCCATATCCTTTGGGAAAGTCCAAAAAGATCATTCCCTTCTCAAAAGAATGTCTAACAGGGGTCATACTATTTTATCAATGTTTCTCGGACTTAATGTCATTTTGCTCTTCTTGACATTAGGTACACATCCAAATGCTAGCGTTGAGGTGTTGTCTATGGATTTGGCTTCTGGTGAGGAGTCTCTTAAAGAAGCAGTACAAATTGCAGAATCATTATTTTCTAATGCTGGTGTAGAGTATATGGTCCACAATGCAGCCTTTGAACGTCCTGTAAGATGTCTTCCTTTCTTAAAAAGCATGTTTTTACACTGTTCATATAACTCAAGTTTTGATAATTATACATAATATTCATTTAAGAACTTGACATCATAAGTGTCTAGCGACTTTCTTCATCTGACTAATGGCTATTACTTCAGAAAAGAAAAGCTTTGGAGGAAACTGAGGAAGGCCTTCAGGTAATATAATAGCTTTATATTCACTTCTTTTAAACTTTACATTGAATGATTATTCATTTTTTTTATTAATTAGGCTACTATGAACATAAATGTCTTGGGGACAATAACTCTTACCCGTCTTCTGGCACCATCTATGATAAACAGAGGGAAAGGCCATTTTATTGTGGTACGTTGATAATGTTATTTTTGTGTTCTTTTTGGCATTAAGGTATTCTGATTGATCACTTATTAAGTTATTACAAATATGCACCCAGATGAGTAGTGCTGCCGGGAAGGTTCCAGCACCAGGTCAAGCTATATACTCTGCTTCTAAGCATGCTCTAAATGGATACTTTCATACATTGCGCTCAGAGGTACTCTTGCTATAATTATCTTCTGAAACCTGACATCATCCTAGTTACCATGTAAATTTTCCTTATGAAAAATCAAACTAAGTAATTATCCAAAAATTCCCACTTAAAAAAAATTATACCCAAAAAATTAAAGGAAGTATTTTTACACAACTTATCTTATCGATTTTATTTCCAGCCTTATTGCTTTTGTTTCTTGTTAAATGTTTACGTTTGGGAAAAAAATGAGTTAAATGTGTATGGTACAGTTTAAAGTCAAAAGCAGCATGATGCACTTTTCTTCTGATATTTTTCTCCACTTCTTGTGTATTCTTGGATGGACTTGTCCAATTAAGTTTTATTAACTGATTGTTTTATTTATCATCATTTTACTTGCATGATCAAGCTTTGCCAAAAAGGCATTAAGATAACAGTCGTCTGTCCTGGACCAATCGACACATCAACAGTTTCTGGGGCAACTTCATCTGGACAAGTCAGTTCTTCAAAGGTCAGTTCAAGGATCTCGTGATTCTTCTATTTGTGCTTCGGTTGAAGATGTGGACAAATTGGAAATTCAATTTCTTTTCGCTCTAAATGGAACCCATTAGGTTGTAGTATACTTTTCTGGAACATTATGTTTTACCATGTATTTTTATAATCACATTTTTTTTGTTTTCCAAATTGTTTACTTGATCTAAGATTGAACTATCAAAAAGTATTCACTGAAGTAGTTATCTCAGGCTCTCAGGAAATCCATTTAATTGTATTATGTAAACTTGGTCAATTTGTAGTTCGAGGTTTGTTATATTACACGTTAAGAGTTCAGGTGAACATGCAAAATGTTCAAGGATTAGCTGCACAAAATTTGTCATGTTTTCTTTATTCCATTGTAATAATTGTTTGTGTCATGTACTAGAACTTGAAGTCTTGTACCGTTATGAATTCAGTGTTTCTTTATGTTGGACAGAATCGTCTTTCCTCAGAAAGATGTGCTGACCTAACGATTATTGCGGCTACCCATGGGCTAAAGGAAGCCTGGATATCAAATCAGGTATTTTTTCTGTTGCACCCTTGTAGAGGGTTCAATTTAACATAAAAGCAAATATTTTTTCCCAGTTGTCTTTACGAACTTGGTTCTCAAATTCTCGAGTTAGACTCTTAAACTCTTACGAGTTTACGAGTTCATGTCCCTAAACGAGTTAACTTAGAGTAGAATCTTACCTTAGAGTAAATTTGAGTGAGCTCTCGACTGAATTGGATAAATTCTTTAAACTTGGGTAAACACTCAAGTGAGCTTCATAAACTCGGTAGACACATGAGCAAACTAGAAGTATATGATCTTGACCCTTGAGATTTATCGAGTATTTTGAAAGTATTATTTGAAAAAATATAAAATAAAAAAATATGTGAAATTAAATGGGAGAACCATTTATTCATTTATATTTCACTCCCTTAGAATATAATCGAACAAGTGATCAATCACGAATGGCAATTTTTGTTTTCATGTGATTTTTACACATCTTTCTTAAAATGATGTGTTTTTAACAGTCAAATTCCTATCTTTTGTCATTGATTGTGAAAAATTTTAAGAAGTAATTCACCATCTTTCTTAATTTCTTTTAAAATGGCATCTTTTTATCATATTTGAACACAATAAGATGAATATTATTATATTTTGACTCATAAAAGTTTTTCTTCCTTCAAATTATTAAACAAATAATTGAAATACCAAATTAATCATCTTTTTTATCAACAAATAATAAAATAATAAATAGATTAATTTTTAAAATTTAAATTATCTTGTACATGAACTCTGAGACTTTACTAAGTGAAAATGAGTTTAGGTGAATTTTCGAGTTTAAAAACCTTGATTATGGAAATTTACTCGCAGGTATTTGATTGTCACTTGTTGGCTTCTATTTGTTTAAATACTCAAACATATAATCCTAATTGTTCCTTATTTTGCAGCCTGTTTTGCTAGTTATGTACTTGGTGCAATACATGCCAACTGTTGGATACTGGTTCATGGACAAGGTTTCATCTCCTACACATCTACATTTGGCAAACTCATTACTTCTTTGCTATCATTGTTACATGCATGCAACCATTGTCTTACAACCGCTGTTGTTTATGATTTTAAATAACAATCTGATGCGTCTTTGGCTTGTGTTGTTTTTCAATGATCATAGATTGGTGCAAAGCGGGTGGATGCAGCAGAGAAGAAGAGTGACACTTATAGTTGGAATTTGATCTTTGGTCAGAAGAAATCAGCATGAGTATCTGTTCCCAAGTTGTCCAGCAGAGTACAAGAATTACATTTTTCTTCAGTTTAATGTGTTTACAGCAGTCTCATAGCTCTCAGGAATTATGTGATTCCTGAGATGGAATTCTGAATTATTATTATGACGGTCCATGGGGAAAAAGAAGGCATAGAATCTCTTGTTAACATGTACAATTGCGAGTTGCTTCCTGATGGATATGATTATCAGTTGATTTTAGTTTTTTTACAGAAATAAAATATGAGCCTTTGTTGTTTAAGGTGATTTCAATTATGACTGGAAGCATTACGTTACACTTGATGACTTCAAGAATTATATACTTTTCTCACGCTCGATTCTCAAGAGTACATTGTAGAATTGGATTGCACCTTCTTGAACCCTATTGTCTGTGTTTTTTTTCTCGGTCTAGACCCACTGGTTTCGTGCAACGAAAGTAAATCCTGATCAAGGTGGTCCGGATTCAAACCTAGAGTTACTAGCTTTTATCCTTTCATAGCACAATTCCGCTAACCAAAATCAATATTAGTTTGCTGTCTGTTTTTTTAGGTAGTAGTAACACCTGCTATTATATGGCTGCAGTGTATGATTTTATGTTTAAAGTTTTACAATCCTCTTAATGGAAAGAATTATAAAGAAAAGATTGGATCCATGACTAGTATTTAAATTATAAATAAATTTGCAGATTCAACTATATTATTGCAAAGGATTAATGTTTAAATTATGAACAAGTTTGCAGAATCAACTATTATTGCAACTGGCTTTAGAAACAGCAAAAACTGTGAAGGCCATTCTCCTCCTGTAACAGAAAATGTTCCAATGTGTCACTTTGCCTGACAAAGAACTAGAGAAGAAATCAACTGAATACAGTTGATATGAGCATAGTCATTGGGCCAATGTCATCTCAAATCTCATGGAAACTGGGACCTGTAGAAACAAAATAAAGCTTGTTAGTTACACTACATTTTCTGAAGAATCAATTATAAACAATGGAGAGAACTTTAAAACTATATAACAGCTGTTGCAGATTCAGAACCCTGAAATTGATGGGTGAAGAATTTAAAAACTAATAGCTTAATAAGTGCAAAATCACTTCAATAATTCTTCTTACTTTCTCAAACTTCTTATGATTCATTTTTTAAGTGGACTCGAATGAACTCACTGTATCATGTGCAGCTCTGCCCATGGTTATACAAAAGAAAGATAATTTTTTAAGTTTAAATACGATGAAGACCAATGAGTTTAATAAAGCTCATTGTTGATTACCTGGAATCTCCTCTTCATTCATGAATATGAATCTAAATAATGCATATTTCTTATGAATTTTGGATGGCAAAGGGTCTTAAGTATTAAATAAATCCAAAGGTACAGCCACCTTTCACCATTCAAGGGTTAACTAAAAGGAGCTAAACATATAATTCTTCTAACCTTCTAGGTCAAGACTGTGTACAAACTGTTCAAGATGATAATGACATCAAAGATTGCAACTTGATTTGGCCCGGCTAGACTAAAAAAATTTGCATGGCTTATCAAAAGATCAAAACTATCAACCAAAAAACATAGAGCATGGTGGGCAAGAGAAGCATGCACCTCATGAGTCCTATGTAATGCATCAGAAGAGGACTTTAATTTATTTTTTACATGCGTGATGGTAGGGAAAGTGTGACGATGAGCTAACTGCTCATGGATTGATGCTCGATCAGCAATGAAGTTTTGAAGATTTTCGGGAGCTATAAAGAAATGTCTATCTTTCGAGGAGACGTCGAGCTATTTCTTTTGCTTTCTTAGGTTAATTTGGCTCCAACAAAATATATGCATTTTTCGGGCCGAAAGATATTATATAGAAAATATTATAATTGTGGAAAATAATTTGATGAGGAATTAGTCTAAGATATGAGTTGATATTTTGTACCAAAACATTTATAAACAACTAACATAATAAAATGGATGGTTACTCAAGGTAACCATCCTTTGCTTCTAAAAAAATTCTTCTAACTCGGAGGAAGGACTGTTCTTTTATCATGGGAGTATCAGATGTGTATGGAGCATCAGATTTCAAATTCAACCATTACCTTGTTCTTTGATTCTCAGGTAGCAAGAGTATTCAATTTTGGTTGTGAGAAGTTTTTTCGCCATGAATCTGCTTCAGCTCAAACAAAAGGAATTAAGAATAATCTCATCAGGCCTGATGACCAAAGTTTCATCACAAATTATACGAACTAAATTCAACCAAATCAATTTACCAAACAAAGATTACCAAATTAGTTACAAATCCACGAAGTTGAAGAAATGACTTTGTGTTTCAGATACTATGTTATGTCAAGTTTCATTTACTAAATTTGGTACATCAAGATTGCAGATTTATCTTATTATCAATTAGCTTTCACTATAACCACTTATTTGTCAAATTAAATGTCTATTTATAGCTTAACCTTCCCAAATCTACACCTCTACTAATAACATTGATATGATATGAAACTAATGTCGATTTAATGTGCCTGCATATATCGCCCAAGACAATCTCCTAGTGAATATGGCAAGACCTATTCCAGAACCTACCAGCATACAGCTTGGATAATTACTAAAAATAAACATTGCTAACATCCTCAATCATACAAATTGAAAAATAACATAGTTCCTAGATACTCCATTTTGTATTGCAGCAATAAAGCTAATAATTTGAGTCCTATTTTAAAACTACAGCAATAAGAACTTGAAAAGAACAGGGAAAGCTAAACATGAAAGCAAAACCAAAAACTATATGGGAACTCATATTCTGGAAAAAAGAATTCCCCTTCAAAAGATATGCAATTCTTTTTATCTGATCCTAAGTACAAAATTTTGATCAAAATATAACAAAGTTTTACAATTTGAATGCAGAACTCAATATCCATTGTGCACAATTTCAAGATGAAATATTGCCTCTGCATTTTTTTAAAAATAATGTCTTACACATACATGAGAAAAATCAATATTGCTCAATGCTCAACAGCAATCACCAATAGCCGCCACAGGAGCAAGACCCTTTCACAAAATGATGGAAGCGACTTGAATCCCTGAGTATAATTTCATGCTCAACAATCATGGAAATAAATGTGAAGGCACTGTGGCAATCTCCACATACGCGTATATTCTTTGTGATCCTAATGGGAGTTCCAGGTGAAGAGACGAGAATACCATACGCAAGGGCAATCTTCTCACTGTGCTCAGAGAGAAGGGAACTTTTTTCCTCATCATTGACATCATGCAAGGCAAATTGTGTCTGAGGTACATATCCAAGGGTTTTAATGCGTTGAATCAGGGATCCTAGGAGTTCATAAATCTGTTCAGACTGTGGGTGCGATCTATCCCCAACAAAGAATGTAGCTGTGCCTTTCTTATCTTGAATCCAGCTGCAACCTGGTCTCTTCTTAATTCCTGATTTCCTCATTAGGCTCCTTATCTTAGCTACGTCTTTCCAACGTCCAGCATTTGCATATATGTTTGAGATCAAAGTGTACGATCCATCATTTTCAGCCTCCAGCTCAAAGAGCCGTGCCAATGCATATTCACCAAGATCCACATTAGCATGAGTTCTGCATGCACTAAGCAAAGCCACCCAAATGACTGATGTTGGCTTTACTGGCATGTCCTGTATTGTTTTCCAAGCTTCAGCCAATCGACCAGCACGACCCAACAGATCAATAACACAAGCATAATGTTCAGGCCCAGCAACAACTCCATATTTTCTACCCATGTCGTGAAAATAATTTAAACCCTGTTCTACCATACCAGAATGGCTACATGCATATAGCACAACAAGGAAGGTAATACCATCAGGGACGAACCCAACCATCTGCATCTCCTCGAAGACACGAAGTGCATCTTTGCCATTACCATGCATCCCATACCCAGTCATAAGAGAAGTCCAGGAAACAGAGTTTCTATGTGGCATGACATCGAAAACATGTTGAGCTGAATCAAGGTCTCCACATTTTGAATACATGTCAATTAGGCAATTAGATACATGCTGCATAGAAGATGTGTTATGATTGCGAACAACATAAGCATGTATCTGTTTACCAATGCGTAATGCTGATAGACGAGCACACGCCATCAAAGCACAAGAAATGGTGAAGGCATTAGGAATTGCTGATCTAGCTTTAATAACCATATCTGAGAAGAGTTGTAAAGCATCATTGGCATCTCCATGTTGTGCATATCCTCCAATCATTACAGTCCAAGTGACAACAGTCCTTTCATTTAGTGATATAGAATCAAATAACAATCGGGCTAACTTTATAACATGACATTTGGAATACATGTCGATAAGTGCATTTTGGACCATAAGATCTTCACCGTTTCCATCATCATCATCCCATGTCATAAGGCATTTTCTGAGGGCATGGGCATGTGTCTCCATCCCTTGGGATATAGCACCCACAGAAGCACAAGCAGAAAGGAGGGAGATAATGGTGACAGAATTTGGCACTGATCCTGAGAACTGCATTTGCCGAAAAACCCCAAGTGACTCGTATCCATGACCCTTCTGAGCATAGCCAGCAATTACAGCACTCCATGTCACAACATTTAATTCAATATTTTGTTCACGCATCTTCTCAAAAAGATCGAGGGCATGATTAAAGTCGCCATTTTGTGAATATCCAGTGACCATTGCATTCCAAGACACCACATCTTTCACTTCCATGGCAGTGAAAACCCTGAAAGCATCTTCCATGTTTCCACACTTAGCATAAACATCAACAAATGCATTACCCACAAATATATCTGAATAAAGGCCATTTCTTAAAGCATAACCATGAATTTCTCTAGCCTGGGACAGTGCTCTCAGGGAGGCACAGGCGGGGAGGATATTCACTAGGCTTATGACATCTGACCTACTCCGACTAACCTTGTTATGAGGATTAGGGGCCATCTGAGCAAAAAGTTTCAGTGCAACATGTGGCTTGCCATCCTTCACATGTGCTGCAACTATTGAATTCCATGATATTACATCATCCATCCCCCTATGAGTAATTTCATCAAAGACACGGTTAGCTTCTTCTAGAGCACTACAGCGTGCATACATGGCCACCAAAGCATTACAGATGAATACATTTGACTCAAAGCCAGTGCTGCAGACAACTGCATGGAACATAGTGCCTCGGCAGTAAGAAGGAAGCCCTCCACAAGCTTTGAGGACAAAAGGAAAGGTGAAACCATCAGGTCTAGTACCAATATGCTGCATACGGCGATAGAGGAAGAGAGCATGTTCAAGATGCCCCTCATTGACATTTTTCCTTATGAGTAAATTCCAATACAGCACAGGAGAAGGGACAAGACTCTCTAATAGAGAAAGGGCATCAGATGCAATGCCATAAGCTAGGTATGCAGACACAATTCCAGTTCCCAATGATGAGGATGGAGCTGAAGTGATGGTAGAATCTAATGGAGTGAAGAAAAGACCACGACACACAATCTGGTTGTGGATTTGTAAGACAGCTGATTGTGTCTTGCATTCCTTTAACAAGCGAGAAAACCATGAGATTTCTGAGTCTCCAGTGGGATATAACAGAGATCCAGTGGAGAGTACTCGCACTCTCTTTCTTAGATTTTCCTTGAGAAAATGAAGAAACATGCTGATTGTGGCGTCTCATTTTTCCAGTGTGGCTACTTACATTTCAGTAACAGTCCTGTTGAATGAATAAATCAGTTATCAGTAATGAAAACAACCAAGTTTACTTAAAAAGGTCCATAGCATGGAGATTAACAAAATCAAGATTCTGATTTTGGGTGACGCAAATTCACACAATCTATATCACAACTTATGCAGCAAATCCAGCACACCTCATTTGGGAAAGGTCAGCAGGATGGTAAATTAAACAACATCATCTCTATATTCGAATATGTATGAGCAGTATTAGGTAAGTCACAAAATAAACTAATAAATTGTACGTCAGAACAATCACAAGAACATGAAGTAACTATCTCAATTAGGAGGTAAATTACCTGAAAATTGGAACTTATAAACACCAACCAAATATTTTGACTACCAGAAAGAAAGAAGTGGAAAAAAAAAACTTGGCTTCATTATTTTGGCAAAGAAAAGAAATGGTTCTAAGACTTCCATGAGCTAGCTGAATCGTCGCAAAAAACAAAACTCTCCTAGAACTTGAAAAAACCTCAGAAATTAGATTATCCCAGGGCAACAGGAAGGGAAAAAACCAAAAGAGAACTCTCCACATTCCCTCAAGGCAGGATTCGATTATCAGGAAGCAGGATCGATGAAGCATTCTAATAAAGGAGGAAGTGGAACTTAGTGTGCATGATCAAAGAAGTTGAAGTTAAGAAGGTTGCAACTTCATCTGGTATGAATGGCAGACAGGAGGAGCCGCTGTCGAGATGCCAATGCCAAGAGACAAAGATGAAGTTGGCAACATAAGAAAAAAATAGAGCGGCAAACAGATGAGGAAGAGGAGTACTCCATCATGAACGGCTAAGCTTAGGTGAAGATTCCTTCTGCAAACAGACATCAAAACAGTCTCTTGGCAAAATTTCTGAAATCCTCTGAAGAAGATGGTGATGAGACCTGAAATTTGTTAGGTCACATTGGCAAATGGGAAAAATAGGCGAACAAGAAAGGGAGGTAGAAGACTTCCTCCATCAGTCGGTGATTTAGCCTTCTCTTGTTGCCCCAATCACAAAAACTATATAAGCTAAAGAGAAAGTTCAGAAACTTCAGAAAAATGCAATCTTTCTGACACACAATAAACAATCAAGATTTGTTCGTTGACCGTGAATCAAGAAACTTTCTTAAGAAAGCACTCGAAAATCCCAACAAGATTCATCCCATTTTTTTGAGGGAGAACAAGATTCATCCTTTGGCCATGAAAAACCAATGAAACCTAAAAAATGTATTTCTGACAAACAATGGACAAAAAAACCCAAGCAGCTCGGAAATATCAAGATTCAACCTTTCATCACTGAATGCGAAAGATAGTCGGACCAAACCATAATTTTCCATCCTTGGCTATTCTCCATGGTTAATATGTAGTATCTCAAAAACCCAGAAAAATTCGTAGATATGAGTTTCAGATGGCAGCAAATCATCGAATTTTTTATGGAAACAAATAAATGATATTAGGGTTTATGAACTCTACAAAAGGATGAATTTAAAGAAGAAAGCGCCAAATAAAAGGGCAGCATTGGAAAGAAGCTTCATATGAGAGAAGGGAAAGGAAAAAGAGATTCACTATGTATAGCCGCCACAGGATTCTGGTTTAAAAGATAAATTGTAGTGATATAAGAAAAAATTGATAAACTTGATCTCCATAATATCAACCAATTCCAATGACTCGCAATTCAATGTAATATGTTAAAGCGTATGACAATGGCAGATACTTGATGATATGATATTGAAACAAATTTCAATTATATCTCATCAGTGTAACTGTGGTTAATGAAAACACAAGTGAAATAAGTGATGTAAAAAGGTTCAATGTGATGCCTAAATGATACCATTGTCACCAAGGATTATGCACTCAGTACACATTATACAGTTTCATTAGCACCCTTAAATTCGGAATTTTTAGTTACCACAAACTTCAAAGAGATCACTTTTTAATCAATAAGCAAGCAATTGATGTGACAGAGAGAAGCTTTAAGCAGCACAGAAACAATAATCAGTCGGTACACTTTAATTTACCTGAAATATTTCACAACATAAAACCTGAATTACAATATGGCGCTTGCAAAAAGAAACACAAGAACACTAACGTTAGTAATATGTAGAACAAAAGCTTTAGCAGTAGACATATGCTTTTAGAACCTTTTTTCTTATCTGAACACAATAAAGAAGCGAACGCAACCTAACATACTTGCCTTTTCTCACTGTGTAAAGAGAAGACAAAAGTGCCTTTTTTATTTCAAAACTGAGATTGCAAAGAAAGAACAGATCACTCAAAGTTGTTCCATCACCGACGAAATCGAACAAATAACAAGGAAAAAGTTACGAACACAAAAATGGAGAAAGCAATTACATTGAGGTGCAGCCGCCAGGAAGACGGCAGCCGAAGGGGAGGGAGGAGGGAGGAGGTCGACGACCGGGGCGCCGAAGCGGCGGCGGACAAAGAAGAAGGCAACGAGCTAGAAAAAATAAAAAGAAAAGTGATGGTTTTATTTGGCGCAAAAGGGTGCGAGCCAAAAATAGTAATTATAAATTTATTTACCTAAAAAATATTAATTTATAAATTTTATGAGATTTTTTTCTAGTAGAAAAGAAAAATCAAAACATATTATGAGTATGGATTTTGTTATTTTCACCTAATTCAAATTTCTAAATGGACGGGAACTTATAACTCGTGTTATTTTTAAATCGAACGAAAAAAGATTGCATATTAATTTATTTGAAATATTGTAGTTTCCCACGTCCTTCTATTAATTTTTTTTATTTAAGTATAAATTAAAGCCAATTACAGGCTTATTTTATGAACCACGTAAGAAGGCATTTACTTCTCTTAACATATAAAAGCTATTCACTTTACCTCATCCTGAACAATTTTTTTTATACATTTTTCTGTTTATTTTATTTCATTATATGTTTATCAAAGAATGCACTGCATCATGAAAAAAAATAAATGAATTTTTTTCAGACCGACTCTCTTGTTTCTAAAAGTACAATCTTTCTATTTTTATTTCTTTTCAATTCATATAATAAAAGGGGAAAATTTGTAAGTGGATAAATAAAAAAGTTACAAACAGTATTAACAATGAATATTAATAGAAACTTTAATAGTTGAAAGGAAGTAAATGATCATTTCCGAGTCCGGGTGCAAATGAAAATAAATTATAACTTAATAGAGATGAGTAGAAATAATTCCTTAAGAAAAAGAAAAAAAATTATCTGCAAAAAATTTGAACAAAGTAATTTAAAAAAACACCAAATACTTGTCAAAAAATATGAATGATGCTCAGTAACACTTGCCAAAAAACATTAATGATGCTCAGAAAAAGGCTTCCAGAAATTATAAAAAATCAGACAATCAAAACATCTAGAGAGAGAGAGATCCTACTATGATATCATACAACTAAGAACTGTTATATATCCAGCTAGAACTTAATCATTTACAGCCAATACTGCACAGAGCTTATTAAGCTTATTAAGATCGACTGCTGAACGAACAAAAAACTGCTACAAAATAATCACTAGAAAGTATTGATCTTAAAGATTTTACTTCACTAAATCATTAACATGCCAGACTAAACCGAACTTTTTTCTCGCTTCTAAATACATGCGCTGGCACGAAACCAGATACGGTTTGTCATGTTTGCATAGGCATAGATATCCTCGGGAGAATAGAGTTGGCAAGTTCTTCATTTATCTTCACTGGAAGTGGCGGCATCTGCTTCATTATTTCAGGCATATCATTCAAACTGCACCAGTACAATTTGATCAGATTTTAGACTTATCCGCAAGATAGAAGCTGATTCTGCATGCTACCAAAGATATGTAAAGTACACAACTGAAAGCAAAAGATATATAAAGGATCCATCGGTCATCTTATTCAGAATACAACACATCAAGTACATGTCAAATTCTGAAAAAAAAGGATAAATCCAAGATTTCCTATATTCAGTGTTGGCCCGTGAGTTAGTAAGATAAGAAAGTACATTTTTTACAATGGTGAGCTCCTTGCACTACATGACAAGAACTCATGATATCGCTCAAATGAGTTGAGGGCGGATGATTGGGTCTAGATCATCAGGCTACTCGGCATGAGGTATGTATCGGCACCTTCTACCAGGGAGCACGATTTCAATCACCATCATATCAGACTGGCAACATTTTTGAAAGTCCAGCATACCACTTAAGGTCGAGATTTTTGCTTGGCTACTGAGGCAAGCCAAGATCCTCACTAAAGTCTACAGGGCGAAGTGAGCACTCCACCCTGTGCATTGTGCAGCGGAGGACATCACCAATCTTTTCTTTGAGTGTCCCATCATCGTGAAGGTGTAATGACAGGTACACTGCATAGATGCTGATCATTCGAGGACATATGCCTTTTGGAGATCATTTCGAGCACTGGCCGTGAGGGTCAGCCAAGTGTGGAGGCCTAGGTGTTTAGTGTCCTTGGCAATCACCTAAGCCATTTGGCTACAGCATAACCGCACCATTACATGGATGAGAGGTACTTTATAGAGAATATTGTAAATTGTAACTCGTTTTTGTGGGGAGAGGAAGAGCAATTTTTTGCAGGCACCCACACTCACTTGAGACTCCTTTTGCATACCTTTTGATTTTTAGTTTTCTCACACTTGTAAATTTATGGTTTATGGTTTAATACAATGTGAATGACTACGCAAGCTCTATAATCATCCTTTCTCCCCTATAAAACAGGTCATGAGAAGTTCAAAAAAAGAATCAAACTTGAGACCTCTTGGTCTAAGAGCAACTTGCTTGTCACCACAAGTTTGTTCTCAAATCCATGAAATTTTGAAATCTCATCAAATATTGTGAAGACTCGTCTTATTTTTTGTTATTTCTCCCTTTCAGAAATCTTACCAGAGGCATGACCAATGTTTAGATGAATCTTTTGCAAGTATGATGGGTAAACAATTGAGCAAGATGAAAAATGTGAAAATATATGAATCTTTTCGGTGGTCTTTTTTTTTTCACAAAACAACCTTCTAAGAAATTGCTAGATGAGATATATGTGGGAAGTTATGCAAATTTTTTATAAAAGTACAAGGTAGGAAAAATATAAAACCTAAATGACGTACTCTTTCAAGATGGATAGTATGTTATCCCTCGTCTCACAGAAGAGCTTGATGTTATCTTGGATCTGCAGGGACAAAAAACAATTTAGGATGATTATCGGCAAAAAATGAATCATACATTCAAATGTTAAATTGTTCACTATACAGGATAATTTGGACCATTATCTATGCAGAGCGTACGCATTGAAGATGTGAACAATATTTTTTACATGGCGAATAACCGAAATGGAAAACTGTGTCGTCAAGTTTCAGATGAGGTTAACCTTGGAACTTTTGTAGAGAAACTTTTCAAAGGTTACATGAAATTGAGGTGCCAAGTTAACTGGCTAATTTGTTAATTGATACTTGTACTTCAAGATACCTTTAAGCTGCCCAGATTTGACGAAATCTTAGATAAGGCATCAGCATTACTCTCTAGTAGTTGTCCTGTTCGACCACCAATTGCTGCAAAAACAAAATAAACAAAGCATGTAAATCCTACAAATAGTTTATCTTCATCTGATTTCGAACAATATATTATACTGCTTTAGTATGAGACAAGTATTATCGCATTAATCCTTCTTTCTTAGAAACAAATTTCCTTTCTTTTCCCCGATTTGATCATTCAATTAACCATCTCTTTAAATCAAACATGAATATTATAATTTTGTAAGAACTGAGAATTATAAAAAAATATAGAAAGATTGAGAAGGGGATTCCACAGGCTAAAAATGTATCAATCCCTTTATTCATGTCATGTTCTGTGGAATAATAAATAGGAATATATTTTTTATAAAGTTGACCTAAATCAATAAAAGTTCATAATAATGTAAGTTGCACCTAATAACTCTACTTTTGGAGTCACAAAAGCAGTGCTAATTCATCAGTTTTCTACAACTAAAATTGGAAACCCTAAATATCCATGGTTAGTAAAGTCAAGACTCTCCAAAAGACAACACATTTGGTACAAGTAACTTTCCATGTTGATATGTTTCCTTTTACTCCTAAAAATATAATTTTGTTTGTAACTTGATCTTTTTTTGAGGCAAGTAACTTGACCCTTTCAAAGGAAAGAATCTGTGCATTTTACAATGCTAGAACTGTTTGGAGGCATGTGAATAATCCTCATAAAAACCTGTCCATAGGAAAAGTCATAGATAAGTTGATGAAAGATCAATGAGAAAGAAGAATGTATCACCATTGTAACAAGTCTCGGTACCATCAGGTAAACAAATATAAAGAAACACTCAAGATAGAAGAACATGAGACCTTTGTATGATATATCATCATCATCTACAGGAGGCATCGGTAATGTATAAGGCGGAACAATAGGTTTAGGCCCCAGTTGAGTAGATGGTTTTGATGATGGATCCGTAGCCCTCTCCTGTGCACACAATTGTCAGTTTTACACCAGAGCTTTGGTAGTGACTCCAAAAGAGAGTAGTCATATAGCTAGCATTAGTCCTCTCGTATGAATAACATCAATCTCATTTATAGATGCATGAACAAATAACATGATTATTTCATTTTTAACCAGAAAGAATAAACTCAAGGAGGCATCATTCAATAAAACAGTAGAAAATATCAAACACCTCTCAATTCACAAAAGAAGTTATATAGTAAGTAACGGTACAGACAGATAGAATACACTATCAAGCAACACTTTTTAATGCCAATAAATATTTGAGCCTGAAAATTGATCCACTATTTGAAACTTGAGGATTAATCTAGGGACCTTCTAGTTATGTAATGAAATAATGATAAAATAACTCAATATACTCTCCCTAAAAAAAGGTAGTTACATAGACAACAGATGTGAGCATTTTGTACATGGGGGGTGGGGGTGGTGTGTGTGTAGGGCATTGTTAATACATCTCCAAGAATGCAACAATGTGATTTTAAGGGCATGTTTGGTTAGATGTAATAGGTGGTAGTTGCAACTCCAAATGTGATTTAAGGCATGTTTGCCTACTTTCAATACATCCTTAGCCAACACTTTCCTGCCTACACATACAAGCACAAGATGGACTGGCTGCTGTCCACATGGCTCGCAAGTGCTAAGTGTACAGATATTTAACGAACTATTTTGCATCCAATAATAGCTGAGACCAGCTCAAAAAATTCCACAAGATGTCACAGAATTTCTCGTATGATCCCTAGATTCATCAAGGACAAAGAGAGCACTTATTTCTAATAGAAAAACTCCGATATTTGTATTACCTGTTCCTGATACGTGAAAAATTGTTACTTCTAGAAACAGTTGATAGTAATTAGGCTGAGCCAATTAGTGAATTTTCTAACTGAACTAATACTTGAATAACGATATTTCCGTACTTAATCCTCCATTTTCATGTTAGATCCCTTACAAGTTACAATAATAACAAGAGCTAGATAGCTGAGTGTAATTCATGAATTTTGAATTGCCACAGCAATCTCTGAACATGTACTTGTTTCATGTCACCTGAATGAGAAACTCAAAAGGAATCGCAAAAAAATTTCAGTTGGCCCTTTGAGTTAGATCGGGTTATTGCATCTCCTTCTGGGTTCTGAACTCATTATGAATGAGGTACAAGTATAATAATAATGACGAAACAGGACAAGCTCAACATGTAAGTAGATCATATACAAAATAGTAATTTGACGCATGGCATCAGAACAAAAGAAGTAAAGTAAAACATGTAGATAATGAGAAAAACAACTTTCAAAAGTCTCTCGGAGCTTAATGATGACTGAATAGAGTGACCTTAACAGTTCAGCAAGAAATTTGGTGACCGGAAATAAGATACAGTAACATAGTAATGCATGCATCCAACTGTGGACAGAATACTAGCTCTTGCATCATTTGTAGAAACTAACCTTTTTATCTTTGCTTTTCTTTGACAAGTTGTCATCTTTCCTTCTCTTTCCACTCTCCTTTTTCTATGAGGAAACATGAAACTTGCTACTCAGAAGAATAATAATCATTCAATAAGATTTAGCTTTTAACTTAACAGAACAGAATGAGATGGAATGATAAGATGTCAAATTTGGATTAATCCAGGTCTCAAAATATGAAAGTTTATATTTCATGGTTAAATGGGTAAAAAAGTTATGTTCAAGTGTGCTTAAGAAAATAACTCCATTCTTGAAGTTGTGTATGGCCTCAACGTTCCAACCAAGAATGATTTAATTTTCATTATTTTGCCAGGAAATCATGTCAAACACAGATAGACTGAAATAAAACACAAGTGTTGTAACAACATTTTTCATAATTCCTTCTACAGTTTCAGGACATATATAAAATATATCAAGAATGAGATTGTCATGAGAACATTTTCATAATTCCGTATGCAGTTCGAGGACATATATAAAATATATCAAGAAATTTAACATATCCATTTTTAAAACGATGTGTCATATGGATTTATTAGTCTATTGAAAACTAATACAAGATAGTACATGTGACAAACAAAGATCACAAGTTCTCTCCCAATCCCTTAAAGAAAGACTGGGCATGATAGTTTTTCGTATAGCATCTCCCTCCCCCAAACATATAACTTTACTATATTTTTGAGAAATGAGCCCTAAGCAAGTCTCCTTGATGTAAAAGTAAGATCCAGTCTTAATATATGGTTACTGCAAAAGCAAATCTATGAAATTTGATTCGCTATCACATTTTTTCACCACTAAAGGACATAACCATGTATATTAGCAAAAGGACAGTGCATAAATACAGCTATCCTCATCAGCGGTACATGTGAACCACATATTAGAACAAGAGGGAGAAACTAGAACCTGGCAATGAAAATGATAAAGTTAAAAATACCATAATCCATGCAAGATGCACATGGGTGTATCATTTTACTCTGATTCTTCATAATCTTGTAGAACTTAATCTATCTAACATTAATATAATGTAGAAAAAATGGCTGATCTGAAAATTAAGCAGCAAATAAAACATTCAAGACAGCTGGAAATCATTTTTCATGTTACATGGGGGTAGCAGCAATTGCCAAAATCAGCAATGGGGACATTACTGGGTATTGCTTAGTTAATTTGTAATACCTACCGCATGAACCCGTACTAGTGGGATACTATTAACTAGATGAAAAACAAAAAGTAAATTTATGGATAAAGGATGGTTGTCCATATAACAATGTCGAATAATTGCTCATCTGCATCCATATCAGATGACGTTGGAGAAGCAAGGAGGCTACAAGCATGAGACTTACAGTCATATATCTGCATCGCAGAGCCACATCACGGACTGTTTTGTCCTGCAACTGGATGGCTATCTTTGAGTAGCGCACTAGAGTTGTATCAGATGCAAACCTGGAAGTATATGGGATAATCTTCTTAACAACGAAAATATTTTACTTTGACTTCATAGGAAAAAAAGCAAGCAACAAAAAAATCAAATTGATGTTATGTAGTATGTGACTAGTGACGTAATCATGTGAGAGTGGGGCTCTATTCCTCACTTTACTCATCCTACCTAAAACTACATCACCCTGTGTTCAAACAAAAAAAATCTACTATTTCAACTTTATCATGGTATTTCCTCGTACACAGTTTTCCATTCTAACTGATAACTCAGAAATATCAGTTACAAGTTAAATAAGGGCCTACTCTTCTTTCTGTGGCATATTTTATATATAATTACCCAACTAGCCAAAAATAATATCTCTATTATTGTCGCTCCAAAATAATTGATTAATAATACATCACAGAGATGCATTTCATCATTTGTGCAATAGTTAGTAGCTTGCTTACCCACTACCTTGACGAAAAATGTTGAATTTCCATATAATTGCTTTAGTGCAATACATATCATTTTTTAACAAAAAGATTATCAAAATTATGACTAGAATGATAAGAAGTTACCAAGTGAATCTTCTTATCAACATTTCATTCAATTTTCTCAAGAATAAAAATCTCCATCCAGAAGTTAACATCAACAACCATATTCCAGGTTTTTTACCCCTAGCTGACTCCGCACAAACACTTTACAATGACTTATTATCGGCATCGGTAGTCAATGACAGAAATCATTCATCTCCTATATAGAAGCTTAGCAACATGTATTACAAGCTGCTCACAACCAGTTTACCGAGTTTGCAAATAAAGCTAGATTTTGCAAAACCAAGCCGGTTCACTGGGATCCCAAATAATATGTTTCGCTCTGCATTTATGGAACACCATATAAATCTAAATATTGAAAACTTAACTCCAGTTATCCGTCCGAACAACCATATGAACAAAATACAGCTTTTAAACCCCATTAAACCTACAGAACCAGAAATAAGATCCCCAGACTACCCCTCAAAAAAAATCCCCCAGACTATGAAGAACTAAAACTTCAACTAATGGTCTAATTTTAAAATATTAAAACCTATAATCCTACATTTCAAAAGAAATATTAATTTTTTTTTTCTTTTGTTTGTTTCATTGAGGAACCGGCGGAAAAAAAAATTCAGCAGTCAAGAGACTAACTTGGTGAGCCCTTCTTCCAAGATGGCCTGCTCCTCAGACGACCACTCCAACGACAACCCAGGGTTATGCTTCAGCGCCTGCGCAGTCCCCGAAGACCCCGAGGCCGCCGTTTCCCCCGCCGCACCCACTGTGGTACCGTTGCTAGGGTTCCCACCGGTCGGCGCGCCACCACCTCCACCTCCGCCGCCGCCGCCGCCTTGCAAGGACCCTCCGTCCATGTTCGCGTTGGCTCCCATCAACAGCAGCAAGCAACAACCAAAAATCACCCAAAACAGGTCTCAAATCTTCAGAATCCTGTGCCCCTCGGCGTCAATTCGAGTATTCTTCCCGCCAAACAACGAGGGAGGAATCCGACGATCTCCACGCGCCTCAAATCTGCAGAATTGGTGAGAGGAAAGACTGAATTTTGAGGGGAAATTGGGGAGAAAGGAGCAGATTTGGAGGATAAAAACCGGAATTTTAAGTGGACTTGTTGCTTGTGGCTCTTTATGGAAATTTTTGGAGTTCCTTCTCTGGGTCTAAAAATGGCAAACAAATAGAAGGTATGATTGTTAACTCCCCCTCTTCCCTTCCCCTTAATTATTATTTTTCAGTTAAAATATATTTTAAATTGTAGATTACAGAAGTTTATTTTGAGATATTAGTAATAATAATAATAATAATTGTTCAGAGAATGTTGCAAAAAATAGTACCACCCCGCATATTAAAATTGTAATAATATTTTAATTTTTTAGGTTAAATTATATGGGAAATTTATTTGACCGTGAAAATGGAGTGCAGTTTAATATCGAGAAGTCTGATTAATTCGGTTTAAAATTGTAGGAATATTTTAATATTTTTAGTTAAATTATATGGGAAATTTATTTTGACCGTGAAATGGATTGCAGTTTAATATCGAGAAGTCTGATTAATTCGGTTTAAATAAGAATAGTCCGAATAAGATAAAAAAATATCACGCTCCAAACTAAAAATATATATTTACATTATTTTTCAATATTAGCTAATAATACACTTATTAATAAAAATATTATCAGTATCACATTAAATTTTTAGTAATGTATATTACTTTATTTATTATGTATAAATAATTTAACTAGCAATTCATATTATTATACTTATTTATAAAATAATTACTAAATAATATATATTATATTATCGAAATGCTCATTAAAAATATTATTAAGTTAAAAATTTTCATACTAAATTAAAAGTTATAAGCTTAAATCATAAATATATAAATTGACGTATTAAATAATTAATATCCTTCAAAATAAAATAATATTTATAATAAATAATAATTAATGAAAATGTTAGTTTTATTAATAATACTTATAAGGACTAATTAATAATATTTTATTCATAATAAGATAATAGTAGTATAATATAATATTGTTTAAATAATATTTATTATTATATTATGTTATTGTTTGTGTTATTTTGTATGGTATATTTTATTGTGTTATATTTTTTCAAAAAAATAAAAGGATAAATATAAAAATTAAGTGCAAGTAAAATTAACACTTGGCGATAATCTAGAAAGGGTCCTCATTATAAATAATTTGATTATATTATTAAATTTAAATTGTCTATAAATTAAAATAAGAATAAGATAATCTGATAGGTCTAAATAAATTTAGATTTATATTATATGTAATCTACAAAGATTACGCGTCCATAAGATTATAATTTATGTACTATGTCATAAGCTTAATTAAAGAAGTGTAATAGTTAAAGGTAACTTTGTTTTTCTAAAAAAGGGTTAATTAATAATAATCTGTATTAATATACTGGTTAATTATATTAATATTAATATGTATAAAACATTTGTAACACGCGCTATGATTCTGAATTTGTCAAGAACCGAGGAAGAGGGATTTGGTTCTAAATTTCTTATAGTTAGTTCATTTTATGTATGAAATTTAGAGTTTTTTTTAACTACGTGTATTTTAATTTCATGCCTCTCTTTAATAATTAGATTTAGCTCCATTACTAAAAAATAGTCTATTTTTCTGAAATGATTTAATATAAAAAGATATAGACGCTTTCGATATTTATTTCAAGCAGACAAGCACTCTGGACCAATTTAAATTTTCTATGTGAATAAAATAATAAAAATGTAATTTATTAGTAAATTGCTATGACCAGCTAAAAAAGCTGAAGATTTAACCAAAAAATAAGCCCGAAACGTATTGAACAATCGTCGTCATCGCAGTGTATGATTCAAAAGGTCTACAACATTTAAGTAATTCATCTTTCTAGAAATTACACGTGAAATCAGTTGAAAAGTATTTTGGATTTTATTTTGAGAATTTATCTTACTTCAACTTAAAAATAAGAAGAAGAACACACTAATTCTTTGAAAAAAATGTTTCCTTTCTCTCCCTGATCTTCACCCCAAAATTCAATATTTCTTAATCTCTGTGTATCACTAAAAAAGGAGCCTCCGACAAAAAAATGATTTCTAGAAAAAATATTTTCGAGAAAATAACTTATTTTCTATCATTTAGTAGCATATGTTTAAAAAATTGAATTCATTATTTTATGCATAAAATATTACGTGATAAAATAATATAACATTGAAAAATATTGTCTAGAACATATATTTTCTCTAAGTTGTATAGAACTCTTTCGTCAACTTAAAAAAAAAATGTCTCCACAAATATTTTTTGAAACTAAACGTAGACAAACAAGAAAAGAAAAATACAAATGATAATGATGTATTATTATTATGGGAAAGAAAAAAGTGCAATACATTTATATGTTGTAAACGCGTAGGACACAAATCATCCTATCAAATTTTATCTAATAATTTTGATATTTTGATTTAACAAGTCATATTTTCATTTTTACTTATCAAATGAAAGCCAAGGATTAATATATCAAGTAAATAATTTTAAAAACAAAAAAGTAAATTTTATCTAAAATTTAAATATTTATAATTTAGTGTGCTACACATAGGGGAACAACATTTTTTTATCCTATTATTATTATAGTTAGTCTGAGTTCATAAAAGAATAAAAAATAACAAAAACCAAAATTAGGTTTTAAGTCCAAGAAGAAAAACAAGATGTCTGATTAGACCTTTGTTGTTTCATTATGCAAGGAGACATGGAATCACTGGCAATGCAAACAAAATGCGTTTGATTAGCACCTCCTTTGTTGCTATGTAGAATTAGAAACGCAATGATCACATGGTGTGGAGAACAAAATCTACTGTTCTCCAACCAAGAGAAAAAAAAGGCTGTCGTGTTACTTCCTCAACAAACGAGGTTCTTTGTCCGTAGTGGATACATCACTACAACACATTTGATGATGGCACCATGGCACCAACCAAGACATTACCCTCATGGCACACTCCAAACCAGAAGAACTTAAAACAAGAGTAAATTGAAATAGGACAAAATGGTGTAAGCAAGAACTTTTTTTTTTGGTACAAAGCAAGTGCTTGTGAGAATATATAACCTTAGTAAGCTGTACTACTTCAATGCTCAGAATTGAATATCTGCCCCGCCTGCTTGCTCCAGGGCAAACATTCAGTCTCCAAAAGTTTTTTTTTTCTTTTCATGAACACTTCTCCGTTGCAACGGATACATCATTTTTCGATGCATGCATGAAAGTAGAAACTCAACCACAGTAGTAGCTATTAAATACATAGTGCAACTCAGCAAAGGTGTCGATCGGACTGTCAATCTCAACATGAAAGGGTAATCATAGATTCTTTGAAGGGAACCATTATAAGCAAGAGAATGAAATGATTTTCTGCTCTGGACCGGATGAATTTCTTAAATCAGGAATTGCAGATATACAACAGTTTGATCTCAATTTTCTGACCTTCCCTCCTCTGCAACAGGTTAACGAGAGAGCCAATTTGTTGATATACATGACGGTGATAGTCTATGGTCAATGTGCTATCAAGAATACTAGAAAATAAATAATGCTCTAGCTGCAGCCCAAATCCGAATATAACCGCTTCCATTTTTCGCATTATAATTCTTGAGTTATATTAAATCACACAAATTATGTACAGATCTCTGCAATAAGGAAATCTAGTAAGTTCATACTCATATGGATGAAGAACTCAAAATATAATCAATGCACATTGCATAACAATTACAGTCAGATTCTAAGTAGCACATGGTGTAGAAGAGTTACAGCTAAAAGTGAAAACAAAATGTTGCTGATTCGTTCATAGCAGCAAAATAATATTTCAAATTGAAAAGTACATAAATTTGTTAGTAAGAAAATTCACATAAACAATGAGCAGACTGTATTTATATAAATGTTATCTATAGCCATGTACAGATAATAAGTACATTCTCCTACTTAGTTTGAGATAGGGTAATGGATAAAAAATAGTCTGTGGCGAGAATAGTGGTTATAAAATCACTGAACAGATGACAGATCAAAGAAAAGAATTCTCAGTTTCTATTTTTATTCTGTTTTTTCAGAATATAAAAACGAAATATGTGTTTGGTTTCGGTTTTAGAAAACTTTTATGCGTAAAGCCGTAAAAGAATAACTAGGGTATATTAGAAAACATTTTCTAAAATGGTGAGAAAACAAAAACCAAAAACATAGTGCTTTCATTTCTTGTTTTCAATCAAAGGAACTAATTTCAAAATATGATATGTAGTTGAGAATTCTCTTTAAAACTTGAAACTAATTGCATTTTTCCTCATGGCCATTACTAATGTGCACAACTGCAGCCCAATTAGCCAGCATGATTATCTGTGTGCAGCTCCGTGAAAAATGGTTTTTTTTCTGAAAACAGAATGAAAATGACAAACCAAACAAATTTGTGTGTTTGCTTTAAAAATAAAAAACAGGGTGTTGTTAGATCTTCCTAACCATCCTCCAAAAAATCCTAACCCCTCACAGTGGCACACTTGGTAATTTTATTAACTTTTTTGGCCTTTAGGAAGATGCAAATGTTAGGAGGATTTTAAGGAGAATGAAGCATTGTCCATAAAAATATCAATAAAAGAAACAGGAAATAGTTCTTAAAACCACACAAGCCCTAAGTTTCCCTATTGAAAATCAGATGACATGAGATTACTCGCTAATAAAATTTCAAAAATATAACCTAAAAATTCATAGGATAAGAAACCATAAATTTACCTTGCAGTCATCATGCGTCTAACACATGAGCTCTTGACTGTCTGAACTGTTGCCGTTGAGACACTCTGCTGGAATCCCAGAAAATAAGATCTAGGAAGTGTCATTTTGCACCCAAATTTTGATCATATTAAGTGTCCCCACTTCCAAGAGACCTAACTCCTAAAGACACCATATAGCACTCTAGTTTTGCTTCATCATTGTTCCACAGTTCCCATGCTTGATTGTTTTATCAACTGTGCCCAAAGTGCAGACACAAAATCAAGATTCAAAATAACTAAACATTACAGAAATGGAAGTAACCCAAAAAGATGAGATATCTAAGCTTACAAAGTATCGTATACACGAGTTTAAACGCCAAATTGTCAAAGCAAGCAACAAAATGTTTTATAGCTAAGATGATGGAATTGGTACCTTGTCACAGTATTTCTTCCTTAGTTTGATAGCCATGCGTACACATCTTTTAACACTGATCTTCAACACATTATCATTAAACATCTGTAACAGATTCCACAACCCATGAGACTATAAGCTAAATATGAAAAGATAAATTAGATTCAACTGCTAAGTTCAAAGATGTACTCGCTAAAAGACAACTTCTGCAAAGTTGGCTGCCAAATTCTTAAATACATGCCTGTATCGCAGTGGTCCGAGCATAAAAGACTACTAAAAAGTGAACAAAATGTGTATAGAGAAAAAACAGCAGGGAGAAGGTAGTTATATGCATATATCATAACCATAGTTGAACAGTTATTAGTTCATTGATGAAATGACAATCAAAACCAGTTCAAGAGGCAACCAGAGGTGGAAATCTAGTTGGGCTTGTCAGGTGTGGGAATGGTCAAATGCCCTTTACCCATCTCCTCAATGAGCCAAGCCGGCCTGACTAATAGAATTGAAGTTAGGCTAGCTTGATGCAGTGAAAAACATAGGCCCAACATGCATGAAGCCCTTATTGGGCATTGGCCAAAGACAGCATCGGGTTGCCTCTTTTATTTTTATTTTTTTATTATTTGTTTTCCTCCTCTTCTTCCATCACCAACTACAATCTCACATCCCTTCAGGTAACCCAAAGTATCACCTTCCTCCTCCAATAACTACCCCCTCTTCCTCCATCACCAACTACAATCTCACATTCCTTCACGTAACCCAAAGTATCACCTTCCTCCTCCAATAAATACCCCCTCCTCACACCCTCTCCCCTCCATACCCCCTAGCATTGGCACCTCTTCTGTTGCCTCAACAACTTCAGATACTCCAATTTCTTAGACCTTGTCATCGCCACACCAAGTCTCCCACTCCTCCCACCTTATATCATCCTCATTGTCTAGTTATGAATCTGGCCCAGATTGAGACTGTATATAAGGCACGCTACGCTGTACTAATTGGTCCACCACCAAGCTCGATTTACACTTCTAGAAACCATGTAAAATATAGACAGATAAAAACAATAAGTAAGATGATGTTCAACTACTTCACATGTTCTCCTATTCAAAAGATGCAACAATAGAAACATCCTACACTACCATAAATTTGAAAAAGGTAACAACTTCAGCTACTCTAATTTCTTAGACCTTGTTATTGCCACACAAAGTCTCTCCCTCCTCCCACCTTATTTCATTTTCATTGCTTAATTACTAAATCTGGACCAGACTGTGCTAGGCTGTACTAACCGAGCCACCAAGCCCAATTCACATTTCTAGATGATGGTCAACTGCCCATGTTCTCCTATTCAAAAGATGCAACAATAGAAACATCCTACAAATTCTACCATAAATTTGAAAAAGGTAATAAACCTGCCTTAATCACATCGTCGATTGAGCGAGTTTCTCTCATAATCTTTTGACGGTTGATGATAAGAATAGCTGCTACGCAGAAGACAGACAATTCATCATCACCATTCCTGACTAGTGATGATGCATTGACAAATGGCATGAGATCATTTCGTGGCCAGAAAGTAGCCTTAGTCAAGCCACAGAGTGGACGGATTGAAATGGATCTAACACCATCAACTGAAGATCCAAGAGGTTCTCTATTTCTCCGGTGTGATATTGTGCCTCTAACCTCTCCTTTACCATCCTCTGCTTTTCCAGCATTTGAATTAAATTGTAAAACTAAAGGCTCAAGGCAATTTTCCTCTAGTTGTTGACAAAGAGATTCATCAAAATCAGCAGCCCACATCATCTGAAAACAAAAATCTATCAGTATTATTACTTACAAAAACAAGCACTTCAAAATACCAATACAAAGAAAGAAAAAATTCTAAAGCAATATATCTGTGTAGTAATATTAAAGTGTCTTTTTGACTTCCTTTTTCTACCTTCAACTTCAGTGTTAATACAGCATGGAGAAAACAGAAATCTGAGGGTATATGCTACCCCATTAGCATATACAAACAATTATTTTCCCCCAAACAAATATTTCTCACCTGTATAATTTAATATTTATCCTTTGACGTAGCAATAGCAGCTTCTACAGGATCAAGGTTCTTATGGTTCACATAGATTATTTGTTCAGATGACTTTTAAAACTATATACCTTTAGTTAAAACCTAAGTCTGTCAGTGACCAATTTCCTTTAGTTATTCAAGTGAAATTACTTAATGTCTTTCTTGAGAAGTAAACAACCAAGAGTGCAGCAAAAAACATCTCGCATTTCTAATTAACATATGACTAAGAAGTTACTTTTTACTGTCAAAATATAGTTACATTTTTACAATCCATTCAAAACTAACATCTCACGCATTGTATTTGCATTTCAAAAATCACAAGTTATAGGGTCAATGTAACACTGCCATCTAGAATGCAGACACATTAGCAACAACAAACAACAACAACAAAGCCTTATCCCACTAGGTGGGGTCGGCTACATGGATCATACGACGTCTATTCGTTGATCCATGTTCATGAGATTCGACGAGGTTTTACGTTGGCTGTCGAGGCCTAACACAACCCTCCTCCTTTATCCGGGCTTGGGACCGGCTATAAACATAGGCGGAGTTAATGCAGACACATTAGCACGCCATCAAATTTATAGACATTCCCACTGCAATAAATTAGTAAGCATGAAGTGTCCACTTGGTTATATAATATATCGGGTTTCTGAAAATCCTGTTGGAACACAATATTATTGCATGCTTCAGCAAGACATTTTTTCCTTTTGTTGTGTGAAAGGGGAAATTTCTTCTTTTTTTCAGGAAGGGGAAAGGTTGAGCGGTTAACTTATGGACTATATCTAAGAATATATAAGTAGGTATAAAACATAAACCAAGTACGGTCCATATATGGTCTCACAAGCTCTAGCAAAATCTGATAAAACAGGTATGACTTGGAAATGCCCTCTCCAAAACCTAACTAAAGTGGATGTGTGATGTACAATTTTCTCTAATAAACCTTTTAGTTATGATGAAAATCTCAACTTGTTTCATAACTCTTAATGGGTTATGATCATCTTCGATAGCCTAGTCTTCATTAGAAGGAAATATTAATTTTCTGAACTCAGGAAATATTAGTTTTCTGAACTCAAATGCCTGAGACACTAATCTAAATGTGGAAATAGTAACATGCATAACAGAAAAACCGAGAGCACCATAGAGATGGCAATGATATCCTTGGAATAAATTCTTAGAACTCATTTTGATGATAGCTTTTGCATATTGCGAAACAAACACACAATAGAAGTTAAATTGACAAAATCATTAAGGCTGACAATTCAAATATGAAAAAAGTCTAGCAAACAACAACTAAGAGATTGGGTGGGGGTAAGATCAGAGTCACATGCATAGATGAAATGATTCGATGTTCAAACAAACAACTCAAAAGAGTAGCAATTGCAGCATTTTACCTCCCACATGCGGAGAGCCTCATCAAAGGATAGCTCGCGTCGAAAAAGAACCAGCAACATCCTAAATGCAAAATGAAGACTTTCAGCTCCAATACATGACAGGTGTTCAAACATTTCACCATCTGTTGACTCCAAAATCTTCCATAAAGCCTGCAATTGCTTCATCACTCCAGTTGGTCCATCCATCTGAAAATTTTCACGCTGCAAAATCGAACAACTATACTAAAGAGTTGCCGACATAATACACTAATCAAAATTAAGACGAGGGAAATACACATATATTAGTACCAATCTTCGGAGAAGCATCTCAAAGCACCAAAAAGCATCTGCATTGTCTTCATATAGCACAACAAAAGGAGAAAGCAAATCACTCATTCCTGATACCAAATTTACAATGATAAAAAAAAAGATTAGCATGCATCAGAAGTAATTACAAAATCAAAACTCAAACACAAGGCATTATGCAGTGAGGTGACTGAAGAACCTTGACAGTAGCCAGTGGCTGGGTCAACCCAAGCATAGACAGCAAGAATGTCGGACATGCGTGCCATATTTTTTGTATCCCCATAAAACTCAAGATGGCTATCTGTTCTTACAACATCGACAACTGAAAACCAGCAAAAGATATGCATCTCAGTGAAACAAACCAAAACTAACAATGCAAAAAGAAAATTACAATCTAATAAATAGAATTTCTGAAAGTTGGATCTAGAAAGTATTGAATATACCAATTCGATGAAGCGTCCAAAGCCACTCAGAAACTCTTTCCTCATTTGTAACCAAAAGATTGGACATTGCATCATCCCTCATAGATGATTCAGGAATATCTGATATTCGCAACCCATTTGATACATCCCTTTCAAACTTCTTTGAACCTTTTATATGGTCATTTGAGATCAAGGCATTTGTTGTGTCATTACTTGAAGAGGGGGTATCTGCTTCCATAATTAGATCAACATTGTTATTAATTTGGAAGCTATACATGTCTGAATCCTTAAATCTCTCTGTGCGTTTAGGGTCACCATGCTTTTGACTCTCATTCTCGTTCCTACCATCACTATGAAATAAATTTGTTACGGGCAGAGAGGGAAAATCATAAAAGCAGGGAGTATCAAACTGAGTTCCATTGTTTATACTCTCCGAGTTTCTTGAATGACAATTGTATGCTGCGCTATCAGTGCTCATTCTGGCACTTAATAATTCAGCGGAATTGCTAGAGCTCTTGTGAAGATCTGAACACACATCTGAATAACCATTCTTTATATCATAATGCTCGTCCACCTTGTCGACACTAACAATAGAATCTTGTCCACTAGTTGTTACAGATTTCTCATTAACATGTTCCTTAGATAGAGTTCTTACATCCATCACTTTGGACCCAACAACATAAGCAAGATTACCCGTTCCAATACTTGAGTGCATCATTTGACATTGTTTAACTAAATCTTCATAGCGCTCCCTGAAAAATGAAGCTTGTAAGTTGATAAGTTAAGGTTATGTTTGTTTCTCTGAAATGAGAGAAAATAGTTTGTGCGAAACTTATTTTCCAAGAAAATAATTTGTTTGATTTTGTTGTGTATCAAAAAGTAAGTTAAAAGAACAAATTAATTAATTATTTGAATTATATCATGAGAAACAATGTCTTAGGGAAATGGTTTCTCCTCTTTTTGAGGGAAAACATTTTCGCCAAGATTATATACTAGTGTTCAACAGGAAATATTTTACATTGACCAAGATATTCTTGATTGTCAAACACATGAAAACATTTTCTGAAATTAATTTCCACCAAAAAAATATAGCCTAAGAATATAAAAGCATTCTGCAGGAATGGAATTTAAAGTACTATGTGAAGTACTTAGCCATATACTTCAGGTAATAAAGACTCCATGAGTTCTAACTGCCATTTACAAAGTTGCCATTCCATGCAGAAGGACCACATATGGCGGGGAAAGAAAAAAAAAGTCAATCACCTATGTACATTTCTGTATTAAGAGCTTTTGTTGCTCTTTTTTCATGCCATCAAAACATAAACCAGAAAACATATCTAGATGGATCCCATACATTAACAGAATGGAGAAAGTTACATTTGGCTGGAAAAGATTTTTTTTTTCGGGCAAAAGGATGGCTAGTATCATTTAGTCATCCAATATATATATATGTATGTATGTATATATCTATTGTGTGTGTAAAGTTCAATAGAATACCGCCTTAATTTATAGCATGGAGAGGACATAACTAAACTTGAAAAAGATGGAACCGGCAAGGTATCAATAAAAAATATTCCACAAAAAGGACATGCAACCAATAGAAGTTTCCTATAATTTAATAGTAGATTCTGAAAATACCTATCTACGGCATTCTCAATTTAAGGGTACTATTAAATCAACGGTGGACAAACATCACCACCTTTAACAAACTATTCAGCACTAGGATTTACTAGCTACACTCTTCCACTGATAAAAAATTGTATACTGAGATAGAATACTTTCACTATATATCAACTTTTGGCCCGTAAGAAACAGTAAATTTTTACAATTTTTGGTATTATGAGACAGCAATAAACATCTGTTATATGCATGAAATTTAAATTGTTAATTTATGTAGAATAACATCATCCAACACAAGGCAAAACAATCAAAATATCAAGAATCAAATGCAACCTTCTGGCCGTCCTTAATTGCTTTCGGTACTCTGAAGTGGTGCTTGGAGCGTAACAACCAAGAAGAAACTCCCAGACTTCAGCCCTTATAGCTGGATCTACACCCTGTTCTCATAGAAAATTGAAGTTAAGATTAGAATACAACTGTCACCATAGTTGGACGAAGGACAAGTTCAGAAAAAAAGAATAAAACATAAGGGTGATAATAAATACTACCTAATTTGTTTCCAGGTAAGATGTACATGTATCAATCCAATAAACACAAGAAGTCATGAACTTCTAAGAATGTGAGTGTCATATCATTATATCGAAAATTATGCATAAAATAGTTTTCTACTCATTTCATTCCATATTAATAGAATCTTCTGATGGATGCTGCTTTGTTAGTTATCATCCTTACAATTCTCAAAAATATCATAAATTCACAAAAACTGTGATAAAATAAAATATATGGTAAATTAAAGGCTTCTGCGGACCCCAATTGTGTCTCAAGCAGTAATATAAGGTTTTCTTGCACTTACGATAACCTTAAGAAACAATACCACATATAGGATCTTAAGAGAGAATTATGACTCAATTAACCTTATAACTACATGTCTTCAAGCAGAGATGATGATGATACATCTTTTTTTATATATTCAATATAGTTATTAGGTGTCTTCAGTTAAGCACAAACTAGATACACGCAGAAATGAATGAAAGACTAGAAAATTTGACCAAATCTTAAACCAAATATATTATGAAAATAAAAATAACCTCCTATCAGAAAGAGGAAAAATTCAATTACATGTGTTAATGAGATCTAAGCCTTAGTAATAAAACATAAAATAATGAGTTTGAGGAAATAAAAAGCTTTCTGAATTTTAGACCTGGCAATAATGAAAAGACAATGTACAGTCAAATTCTCAGTAAGGTCAGAGATGCTAAGAAAATGTACCAAAATAGAGTTTTTTTTAGAAGTGTACCAAAATAGAGTTAAACTGACAAGAAATATAGAATCCACTTGCAAGAATGTGAGAATATCTTACCTTCCTTGTAAAAGTTTAAATATAACATAATCATTCTAGATGCTTAATTAAGATATCTGGATTCAAAATGATATCGAAGATCCATGATCAGGAACAAGTTTATTAATATCCAGTTCAAAGCACACACTAATCTAAAAGTTTTTTTTTTCTGATCATACAAAATACTAAATACTTTAGAAATCAGTGACGGAAATGATAATCAGCAGATTTCAACAATGTCAGTTAATGGATAGAACAATAACTAGGATTATTAATTATTTGAATATCTCGAAAGAGAAAAAAGTGGAAAGAAAATTACCCCTAAGGCAATTAACTTTAGTGCTTTCCTGAAAACCACAACCTTTCCATCAGCATCAAAAATTGTTTGCCACTTATCAGGCTTCAGCATTTTATTTCTCTGCATCAGAATAAAATAAAGTGACATATCAAAGTAAAATAGAAGAAATTGAAAAAATAGATCAGTTGACTACAACCTCTTTAGCAAAGCTGCATGAGTTCTAACATAATTTGATACAACTATTTCCACAAATATTCCAATTGTGAAAACTGTTACGATCAAATCATTGGCTCTTTCAGTCCTTACTCTTTAGCATATAAGAGCATTTCTAAGGTGTGCTTATAAGATGAGAGTTCCATGTGTTATCACTTTAAAGTCCAGGAATTCACGTGTGCATATTCAAAGATAAGCAATTCAGTTGGAAATGATAATCTTCCAGGCTGATTCAATAGGACAGCAAATTTTGACAAAAGATCAATCAACTTAGAGATCTTGCCAAAACCAAAGTTATAATATAATGAATCATGAACGCATCTTTTGTGCTTTCCCATCTTCATAACACACCTACTAGACCGAACTGATCTATAACAAGTTGTTAATAGAACCAGTAGGGTGCCAGCTCCAGCATATATCATGTTTCATGGTATAAGTGATGTCACTACGGGCATCATCAGTACAAAAGTTAGAGTATCATATAGCAAAGTAGTAGAGTTAGTGTAGATTATAAAAAGAGATCCTGTAGGTTAAGAGCCATATACATGTGATTTCCATTCTCAAAAAAAAATATACATGTGATTTCTAAGAATGGTAACGATTATGTGTGATCTTGTCCGATATTTTATTCTTAAGCAAAACTAATAGTGCATTATATTTGACAATTGAACACAAGTTAGCACACAGATAATCATGTATTGCAAGAAATGTAGTATCCGCAAGCCTCTTGGAACCCAACAAAAGAAACAATCTTTCTTACCAAAATAGCAACTGCAAAGCAAAAAACAGAAATGCAGATGTTGTCACAAACCTTGGTCGGCGAGTGCTGAAGGCATGGCTCTCGAATCTCTCTGACTATGGAGCTAACTCGGTGGAGGTTAACCATTCCAGCCCTGCCACACATCCATCTCGTATCCTCCCCATTCACAGCCATTATGAACTTTTGCTCACCTCCTCTCGCTGTCGTTTCCTTCTCACTACCTGAAACCGAAAAATTAGAAACCACTCCAAATTTTCACCTCCGACCCACTAAACATTCAATCTGTATCCAGTAACATGATTATAATCCTATCACAACCACTGCGCAAGACAAAGCCATTTCTTTCTGCAGGAAAAAAAACCTAAATTTTATATTTTAAAAAAAAAACAAGATTCCGACAAAGATCTACATTTCTCTACTAAACATTCAATCTGTATCCAGTAACATGATTATAATCCTATCACAACCACTGCGCAAGACAAAGCCATTTCTTTCTGCAGGAAAAAAAACCTAAATTTTATATTTTAAAAAAAAAACAAGATTCCGACAAAGATCTACATTTCTCTACGGCCAAAAGATACAAACTTCCGACCAAGTTGCCCAAGAATTAAACGAAATCGGCTCAAGTCAAGTGCAAGAACAACAAAAAAACTGAATTTTTAGATAAATCGACCGCGAGAATCGTGGAAACGGCTAGTGATCGGGAGAGCTCGAAGCGGGCGATCAATTGATGGCGCAGCGGAGAAGAATCAGAAGGGAGGAGAGGGAATACCTGGAAGCTTGGGGATTTGGAGGCGCCGGAGTGAAGCGATCGGAGAGCTCCGTCGCCATGAAGTGACGATGCCGTTTCCTGCTTCGGATGTTGCGTTGCGTTGCAGTTTTTTTCTCTTTTATGGAAGAGAGAGTGAGGGATTAGTAACTAAATAATTATGATAATTATATATACTAATTAACGTTATTGTCATTTCAAGACATGTGACGGTTTATAAAAAACATCCCTAAAATTAAAAGTGGGGAGCTTTTAATTTAATTTTATAGTAACAAAATAAAGTTGGGCATTATTTTCTTTATTAAGGATTTTAATCGATAAATAGGCATTAGATTTTTTATTAGGAACTTTAATTATGTAATTAAGTCTCTATATTAAAGTTATTGCTAAATAGTTGGTAGCGAATGTATATCTTTATTTTAGGAGTCTATAATATACTTTAAAACATATTTTTTTAGTAAAAATAGCTAACCATTTATTTGGCATAATTAGAAATTGTAAGTAATTAGTTGTCAGGAGATTTTATGTTATTTTTTTATGTATTCCTCACATTAAAAAAACGAAAATATTGTTGAATTAAATATGCAATAATTCAAATGTTAGATGCCACAAAAAAATTGCCAATTAAGATTAAGCATATGAATATATAATTTGTCAGGTCACACATTTTTTCAGTCAATATTCAACTATTAAATACCACAATTAAGATTGCTTTATGATAGAAAAATGTAAAAATTAATATCATGAGCACACATTTTTTTTATTTTTTAATCATACAAATTACGATACCTTGAATAGACTTATTAATGAATAGGATTAACGGTTTGTATTTCTCAAAGACCGTGGGATTGAACAATGGGAGGAAGAATTTAATGTAACATAATTAATGTCATAATAATTAATTTAATAAGAAATTTATTTCCCATAATTAACGAGTAGAAAAAGGATCATGGATCGCAATCTTATAAATCCTATTACTGACAAATATGAAATCATGTTCATTGTAAGAAATAGATAACGACGGGCATTTCGATAAATGGTAGTTTTGGAAATTATTTTTTTAAAATATGAAGTTTGCAGTGTATTATTAAAAAACAAATTAATACAGTTTTGGAAAATAAGGCTTTAATACATCTCTTAAATTTTGAACATTTGTTTCTTTTCCGTTGCACTTAAACTTTGAATTTTAGTTATTTGATAACAGTCAAGTCCTTGAATCTACGCTTTGTTTCCTAAAGTGAGTACTAATTGCAAATCAATATGGTTAATTTTGAAACATAATTAAATAGAATCCTATAAATCAGATTAAGAAAAACAGATTACATGGTATCCAGAAATGATTGGTCCAATTTATAATATCGTAGTGATAATCTAATTGACTAATGAGTTGAACCCTGAAATGAAGAAGTCCCTAGTCAATTAGATATTAGATATTGGAATTTACATCGAGATAGAAAAATAATTTTTAGTTCTAACGTTAAAGAGCACTTTTTCACTTTAGATTTCGAGTTTATAGTGCATCAAAGTCAAGTGTTTCATTTGAGACAATATAAGTTCTATTTGAAAAGAGAGCGTTTAGTCCAAGACGCTTTCCTTCAAACATTTCATATAAGATGAGAAGAGAGTATTTGAGTCAAACATCTATCTCCCCAAATATTATCATAGATCAGTGGGAGATGAAACTTTAGATAATAAAAAAATTTCTTATACCAAAATTTCTAACTTTTTCTAACATTTTTTAAATTATAATTTTATTTAGACAATTCTAAACTATAAAACTATGAATTTTAGTTTCTAAACTTATATCAATTTAGCACTTAAATTTTTCATCCGAATTTCGACTAAATTATTTGTTGATATTGTGAAATATTAATTTTACCCTTATTCTCTTATTACAATAAAAAATTTAAAAATAAGAAATGAGTAAACGAGTAAAAAAATATTGTATTAATAATTGGAAATTTTATGGTCATGTGTTGTTATTTTTATGTCTTTTATTTTTTTTCATATGTTAAAGAAGTAAAAGTAATAAAAAATATTAAAAACTTATAATTAGTATAGTTTTAAATGGAATTTAACAAAAGGATCTAGGTATCAAAATGACATAAGTTTAAGGATTAAAATTTATAAATTTACAATTTTTAGAATTAAATGAAAAAAAATAGTTTAGACAGTGTTGAAGAAAATAACTATTTTTCTGTATCATCCGTGGTTTAGTAATTTGATTCATCCCGAATTATAAGGATAAAAGTTTCATCGAATATTTTTGTATACACAAGAAATTAAATTCAATACGCTATTTGCGTGGAAAAAGAGACTGCATCGTATATAAAATAACTCTCAACACTCATTGGTGCTGAGATTTTTGTTTTGATTTGTGCGTCTCACTGCAAACTAACGTACATAATGTAAATCCCGTGACAGAGAGAGGAGAAAATTTTTGATAGTAACTCTTGACACGGCGAAATTCTTCCAAGTTCAAAAGTTCTCTAATTTCAGAATTTCTTTTCTACGGAGTATTATATTCGCCACACTCCAATTGAGTGATCCAGATAAAGAATATTATATTCGTCCACGGATCTTCGACCTCTTATATACATATACTTATTAAAAAAATAAATTAATTATATTAATATAATATTATTTAAGTAGTATTTATTCTTAAAACATATATTATAACATATATATATATGTATATTATGATTTTTCATAAATATCATTTATTTATAATTTTATGATATTTTTTCTTTTTATTGAACATCAAAAAATCCAGATTCTCACGAAAGTTCGAGAATCCACAAAAAATAAAGATACAAAATTTAATTTATGTTCATTGATATATTTAAATAAAGAATGAAAAACAAATTATCCACCGAAATATTTTTCCCTTTCTTCCCTAGTCCTAGTCATCAGGGTTGCTGAGCCTTATTATAAGATAGAATTTGGGGTGTGATAAGAGAAGGATGATAACATTTAGGTTCGTGGAATGTGCAATTTCAATGGATTGCAAGGTGTTGATTTGTAATAAAATAGATAAATGAAACTAATAGAAAAAGATAAACTTGTACTGATGGAGTACTATTTTTTTATGATTAAAAGGAGAACCTAATCAAAAAGTGACATTTTTTTATGATGGAGACTATTAACTTTCTAAGCTCTAGTTTTGTTTAATTCCGGAGTTCGGATGTCCACTTTTCAATAACTAACAAGGAAGTGGTTGCATTTTCTATTTATTCTTTTCCTTTTTCCTTCTATTGCGTACCTGCTCCATTCTTTCAATCTTTTAAGTAGTTATTATTGAGAGATGAGAAAGTTAATAGTCTATAAGTTTAAATCTCAGAGTAATCAATATAATTGAAGTTTTTTTCGTCGTCATCGGACTGAACATCGAATTAATTAGATGCTAATAACTTCGAATACTGATAGATTTATCACTGAAAAAAATATTATTATTTTTTTTTTCTGTTGATAAACCAAGCTACTAAGTAGAGACAGTGGGTTCTAGATTCAACTATGATTAGGTTTCTATTTTTTTTTTCTATCGGCTATTTTATTTAAAATTTTCATAAATAATCGTATTATCATAATTAAAATAAATTATCAACAATCCTATTTTCTAATATAAATTTATGAACTAACTAGTCATTGAAATGTTTTAGTAAGATGTGTATTTTATATTATCAATCAAGTGGTGGAGATGGATCTTTTGTTCTATTATAAAATAAAAAAAAATGATTAATAAATGTGAGAAACATATCTTATAGAAAAGTGTTGTGAAGTGGGTTTCACATGTTATTTTCTCTTTTAAGCCATGTGCATTTCGCAATTCCTCTAATTCTAACGCAAGTTATAATATATTGCAATTCCTCTAATTCGACCGTACGATTATATTTATGATGAAAGTTTCTAAAAGCTCTCAAGACTTGAAAATGACGGATAAACTATTGTCAATAGTTTTTTTTTATATTACAACATTGCTCAATTTTATAAGGAAATACTGAAAATGTTATCAACAACACCGTGTTACATATATTGTCAACACATAAGATATTAATATACGATAAATATATATTTTTAAATTTTTTTATTAATTATAAAATTAATATTTTATGATTGATAAACAAATAATATGGCATTGTCTAATTAAGTAGGTAACTTATTTATTAATTTTCTTATAACTATTAGAAAAAAAACTTTCACGTGAAAGAGAAAAAAAGTTACATGTGACTATATATGTGAGGCATTTCTTTGAATCTAACTCCAAACTCGATCTCGCCCATATTGTATTTTTAGTTTTATGTATAAAAGTAACTTTGAGGCATTTCAATATCTTTTTTTCTTCGCAATGATAATTCACATTACCAGTTAGATAAGTAATACTTAGCATATAATATGATATTATAAGTTATTTAAGAGACGACTGTAGACTTGTAGTAATCCAAATTATTGATTAATTAAAAGAAAAAAAGTACATCGTTATTCCTGAATTGACGAAATAAATAAATTTAAAATTTAGTGACAGAAAACTCCCACGATCAAAATACAATTATGCAACCGCGTTTTCATCTCTTAATTAACTTTTCTGACGCACAATTAAACATGACAAAATATAACTATCAACCAGAAAATGATTTTCGGATGTTAAAATATAACTTTTCCATAAAATAAAAATGCTGCATTAAATGTTTAATAAATAAAAATAAAAGGAGGATTAAGACTTATTTAATTCAAGTGTTAATAATTTTAAACATTGATTGCACTCTAACTAAAAAAATTATAATATCCTAAACCCATCATGGTGTATACTTCCCTGACTAGAGAACTCAACATGACTATATTTGGATGGAAGGACGAGGAGAAATGGAATGGGATTAGAGAGCTCATTCTATAGTTGGATAGAGCTTTAAAAGAATAAGAGGATTTGAATCCTTTCGAATTTTCTAAAATTAATTTTACCAAATTAGTGAAATTAGAAGAAATTAGCTTTTTAGAACGATTTCGCCTTTCGTCCTAATATTTTTAATTTTTATCTTTTACAAGGACAAAATAATTTTTTCAAGAAAATAACTCCTCATAATATATCCCTTCTTTTATCCAAATATAACTTTCATAACACCTCATCATCCTTCTCTTCTTATTTTATTTTTCCTTCCCCACTTCATCCGTCAATCCAAATATAGTTTAAGACTTTGTGTGAGAACTAACTGGAATGAGGTGAATTATCATTAAGCTCATGTTTGAATAAAATTTTATAGTGGTGGATGAGGTAAATTAAATCATGTGATGTTTGAATAATTTAAATAAAAATTATTTATATCCTTTATTATATATCATTATTTATGAACCTTAATAAATATAATAGTCTATATTTATCATTGTTTGTAACTCTTTATACGTTTTTCTCTTATCTTTAGTATTTTCTTTCACTTAATATATTTTGTTTCTCTTTCATAATATTTTTATCTTTTTATTCTCTTAAAACTAAAAATAAAAAAGGGTCAAAGACGAGAGAAAAATATAAAAGGAGTGAACAAAATTAATATTATCATTACTAATAAAATATTATTCAAATGACAATATTTGAAGATGCTAAAATAAAAATGATCATAAAAATAATTATTTATCTAAAATTGAATAAAAAATAATTAATTTGAAAAAAAATTTATCATAACATTTAATAGACTTAAAATCTTATGACAAAAATTACCTCGAGAAAAATAAATAAATGTGAATGAATAGAAATTAAACAAATATAATTATTAAATAACTATAAAATAAGATAAAAAAAAATTAAACCAATAAATGAACTCAATTCAAATACTTCTCTATCAAAATCAAAATAATATAATGAAGAATATCATTTTAAATAAATTATAATATAATTAGAAAGTTATTAGAGGTATAATTTTGCTTAAAAAGTTTCTTTTTTCTTAAGGAATTAAATATTTAAAATTTGAAAGTATGAGTCATCCCTCCAAATCTCTTGTAATCCCTATAATATTTTTATCTAAATATGATTTAACTTATCCATCCACCCATCTTTCATATAATTTCTTCTAATACTGCAGTGACAATTGAGTCTCTCCCTACTTTCCTTGCCTGGATTCTATAAATAGGAAAGTAAATAGTTATTAGATAATGCTATTTTGTTTTATGCATGTAGGTCCATCTCTGGTTCTACCCGATTTGATTGTATGGCCTTTCAGCCACTTCAGGTAGTTTACCCAGTGACGTACCTCCGATGCTAAGCAATCGACTAAAATTACAAAATAAGCAAGGCTACAAGATATAGACTTCTAACTCACACATAAATTTTAATTATTCCAAAATTTTGTATTTTCACTCCATTTATCATAGGTTAACATTATTCTTACAAAATATATCTACCGAAAAAAAATCAAAATATAATATCCACTATTCATTTCTCTAAACGAGATTATTCTCCTCTAATTTATTTTTTATGTCATCGATGAGACATACGCCTAATAGAAAATTAATTAAATTAGAATCAAGGAGACAATTTAAAAATAAATATATAAAATTTCAAAGTGACCTTCTAAATTGTTGGATATTATCCAGCTTAACAATAATTAAGTAAATAAAATATTAAAAATAGCACCCTCACACCTTTTCCTAACAATATAAAATAAAGAATTATTTAATATTATAAAAAAAATCCTAAGCACTAAATATATATGATATATTAAAAATATACCTTTTGGCCATCTTTACTCCCTCGAGACTTCCAAAAGCTTCTCCTAACAAAAATGGCGCCTCACGGCGACGGCCATGGCGACGACGAGATCCAGATCGAGCTCCCCCTATTACTGCGCCAGTACAAGAGCGGTCGTGTCGAGCGCCTATTCCCCTCCGACGCCATTCCCGCCGGCGTCGACGCCGCCACCGGCGTCGCCTCCAAGGACGTCCTCGTCGACCCTTCCACCGGCGTATCCGTCCGCCTCCACCTCCCCAATTTCCCGGAGTCCGACAGGCTCAGCAAGAAGAAGCTCCCCGTCTTCGTCTACTTCCACGGCGGCGGCTTCGTCGTTGGCTCCGCCTTCGACACCTTTTCCCACGTTTACCTGAACCTGCTGGCGAGCCGGGCAGAGATCATAGCCGTGTCGGTGGACTACCGCCTCGCGCCGGAGCACCCGCTCCCGGCCGCGTACGAGGACTCCCTGGCGGGCCTCAGATGGGTCCTGTCCCACGCAGGCGGCGCCGGTCCGGAGGAGTGGCTCGTGGATCACGGGGACTTCAGCCTCGTGTTCCTGTCCGGCGGCAGCGCGGGCGCCAACATAGCGCACCAGGTGGCGCTGCTCGCCGGAGCGGAGCGTCTGCCGACCGGGGCGAGGATAGAAGCGCTGGTGCTGTTCCACCCGTACTTCTGGGGAGCGAAGCCGATCGGAGCCGAAAGCAGGGACGCCGAGTTCCGGAAGAAGGAGGAGGCGATGTGGCGGCTCGTGTGCCCGGGCACGGCCGGGCTGTGCGACCCCCGCATCGACCCACTGGCGGAGGGGGCGCCGAGCCTGAAGGGATTGGCCTGCGGGCGGGTGCTGGTGGCCGTGGCGGAGAAGGACTGGCTGCGGTGGCGCGGACTGGCGTACGCCGAGCGGCTGAAGGAGAACGGGTGGCCGGGGGAGGTGGTGGTGGTGGAGACGGAAGGGGAGGAGCACGCGTTCTACGCCTTCAAGCCCACCTGCGACAAGGCCACGGAGCTCATGGACGAAGTGGTTGCTTTCCTTCACGGCCGCCGCCGGCCGTGAAACCGATAACTATGCGCGAAGTAAAAGAAAAAAAAAATAATGCTACTACAATTCAATCAATGTGCGTGTGTTGCTTTGCTTGCTTGACGTGAATGCTCAATAATTCAAATGCTGTGTTAATTCCTGTTCTTGTGTTGTGCTTCTTTCTTCTTCTTCTTTTTTTAGTTTGGTGCAAAATCTTGTTTATGCGAATGGCTCTTTACATTGATTAATATTTGTCTTGAATAAATATTTGTGTTCTTGCCTTTTGCCTTTTGCAAAAGAACCAAAGTTGGTGAACCCAATTCCAACTAAAAAGTAATCATATGAATACTACTTTTTTTCCTTATTGGTCTTGTTGGGGACTTGTGGTCACTGTTCTGGTGCCATATTCCTGGTGGTGCTGGCTATAATTTATGAGCATAAATGATGGCAGTTGTTAATTTAATATTCATGCTTTTACAAAAGAGGTATGGAGTATATTTTATGTCCGTTACAGACGTCCAAACATGTCTTCTAACAGTAACACAAAAGATGTCCAGACCGAAAAAAATAATAATAATACAAAAAATATTTCGATGAATTCCATTGGTCCTTTAATTATATCTTATGTAGTAAATTCATCGTCATCGTCAATTACATGATTCTCTTTACCGACCATATGTAGTAAATACGTGGATTCGGGAGGTCCCTCTGGTACAAAGTTTTCTTTATAAATGTATATTTTATCAGTCATGCCCCTGCTATGTCATCTTGAAACTCTAGCTAATAAATTCACTCGGATCTTGCCGTGGCTAGTAAAAATGTTCACCGAGTCATACCAAGTCGATAAACTCGATTCCATGATTCGAATCGATTCAATCTCAATTAAATAAAATTAAATTATTAATTAAATTAAACTAAAATTGATTTGATTATCAATAAATTGAATATAGATTTTAATTTTTTAAATTTGATCTAATTCGATAATCTAAATTTTTAGAGATTATGTTAAATTAATTTATTATTGATAGATATCTTATATTACCTTAAAATTAAAATACATTAAAATTTATATAAATGAAAAGTATTATAATCCCTTTGAAAAAATAATTCTTTTTTTAATAGAATTAATATTAAATATTATAAAAAAAATAAAAAAATATAATCAAATGAAATGATGATCCATTTTGATCAAATGATCAATTTGTCATCAATTTGATTCAATTTAATCCGATTAAAATTAGTCAGGTTGAATTAATGTTAAGATATGAGTCAAACCTGAACGAAGAACACCCCTAACTAACAAGAGAACCATTTCACCAAGGTACATTCTCAATTGCCTTCTTAAGATATCCACGCTTCAACTTCCATTTGCAGTGTAAATTCATCTGAACGATGATCACTCTCATTTGCTCTACCCACTTTGGTCATATAACACCATGGACTATTTTCCACTTAAAATGTTAATTTTTTTTCTCTCTTTATAAAACTAATAAATAATATTAAACAAACATAAAAGAAAATTTTGTGTGACAATTGGGGTTGTCAGCCGTATTTGTTAGGATACGAAGGAAAAGGAAACCAGTTCCATGAAGAGAATCACATATATAAGATAATAAAATTTACAGGATTATCGTGTTATAAAAAATAAAATTGGAGTATCGAGATAGGAGTTCAAGTACCTTCATGAAATTTATTCAAAATATTTATCGAGTTTAAATCATTTGATGCTAACATTTCCTAATACGGATATATGCGAGATTCAATTTTGCCAAATCGAGTTAAACAACTATTTGTAACGCCCCGCGAGCGCGCCTCACACGTGGTCGAATCGATATCCGACACGCGTCGAGGAGGCTCCCGAGGCGGTACGAGAAAACGATACACTACGACAGCGGAAGACGATAATTTACAGCAATAATATGCAGCGGAAACGATCAATTATCTCGATACAATAGTCATGAAAACACATAATGTTAACTTACAACATCAAAGCCCATGACTTATACATAGTCTTGAGCTCGTAGCTCGTACATCAGACTCGATACATGCTAAAAATAAGCAAAAGGTCTACTAATTGACCATACAACAAAGTAGACTCGATACTCAACATATGCCATGTGCAATCTTCACGCCAAGA
>LTAE01000784.1:0-14071 GCA_001647135.1 Pontederia paniculata
ATATATATATATATATTGTAATAAATTTATATTAGAATACAAGGTAACCGGGTCAGGACTAAATCCGGGTTTCTTGAACCGGGACCCAGTCCCAACCCGAATTGGGCCAATTTTTTGAGCAATTGGACACGGTCCCAACCTGAATTATTTTATATTAGAAAAAATTTCCTGAAAATCGGATCGTACCGGGTCGTGATAATCGAGTCGGTTCGGGTCATGCTCAACCCTAACAATCATATTCAAGACAAATGATTTATTAAGATAGATTCAACCTAACATAAGGTTCAACAAAGTTTCCTAATACAAATTACTCCATAAGAGTGAGTAACAACATTGAAAGATAGGGAATTCTTCTAAAACAACAAAAAAAATTTAACTCTTAAGGAAGAATCTGTAGCACGACTGTTTACCGAGTTCACCGAGCTTCATACTCCTTCTTTAGCCTTCAACTTGATTTTGATCCTTACAAAAATTCATAATTTTTCTAAAGCATCCGGCATCCAGCATCAAAGTGAGAGATTTGGAAAAAAGGCTCCAAAGGGCTCTATTATAGAGTAGGAGAAATCCAGCTCTTTTGAGGATTTAATTTCATCTCAAACTCTTCTTTTTTTATAAAAATCAATAAAAAACCGCTTTACCTTGAAATCGGATTGCAAATTGGATAAGATTGGTTGGAAAAGCGGGTTCAATTCAATTTCTGAAATTTTAATTTTTACGATCCTAACAAACATTTCATGCCCATGAAAATGCCTGCCATACTCCATGAAATTAATTTCATGACCATGAAAATGATTTTCATGGCCATGAAATCAGTTTCACGGTCGTGACCGAGACTTCGACAATATTTTTTTTCAATTCATGGCTGGTGACAAGGATTTCACGTTCGTGAATGAGCATAAAACTTCATTTTTGGTGTTCATGGCATTGAGCCTTGACCGAGGATCAAATTGCTATTCCGACTTTCATTTAACTCTAAATTGATTGCAATTTTTGTGTTGTCTTCGTTTCTTCCTCTCTATACTTTCAAGACATCAAAAATCAAAAGATTGGGTAGTTTTCTAAAAAAATAAATGCAAATGATCTAATAAAATGATGCATGATATGCAAAAACAAGCGAAAATGACAATATGTTAAGAAAATTATGTTAAGATCTACATGAATCAAACTCTCTCAAGCTTAAAATCATTCTTGTTTTCAAGCAAGTCTTAAGGTAGACTCATGAAAATTTAATTATAATTATCATCCTACATATCAATACTTTTTCTCTTATTATCCTCTTACATGTACATCACAAGAACATCTCACGTTTACTTGAGCCAAATATGCATTGAATTTCTGAATCTTACACATATTTAAATAATCTCAGTTTCAGCCCCGTGTAAAAGGAGAATACAATCTATCTAGTAAACGTATTGATGTTGAATATGTAATTATCAAGTGAGCTTATACTTCTTCGCTTTGATATCAATTTGCTTTTGCAAGTTCTAGCCTTCAAACAGGGTTGCACAAGGAAGTTCATGTAATGAGCTTTTGATCAATGCATCTCAGATTCATTTAACGACTTAAGACCAGTTGACCTTAGGTCACCAAGATTTATGAGTCCCCTACAAGTTAACTTGCTCAAGCAAAAAAGAACATTCTCAAGTTCTAAATGAAGATTTGAATTGGGGTAGTCAAGTTGATACTTAAATATTTCTTCATATTGCAAAAGTGGTCAATGTAGTGGGCTTTCAACTTGTGACTCGTCGGCCATACGACCTTATGGTAGCAGGTGTTAAGACACCCTTTGAGCTTACTTTCCTAAACTCACTAAGGTTCCAAATAGTATTTATGCACAAACTTGCTCCTCTAAATTTCCATATATTCAATTTTCACACATTTTTTTTCAAACTTTTTCAACTACTCTTTTTTTTTCCTTTTTCAATAACCCACAAGATACTGATATGCTTGATGCATGCATAATTTTACATATTTTTATATCATTTTTAGGTCATTTTTCATTGGTTTTTGCAAAGCATGCATCATTTTGTTTACATATTTGATTTTATTTACTTTGTGTCGTAAATCTATCAAAGTTGTTTGATTTTTATGTAGGATAAATGAGGATGAAAAGACGAAGAACTAGAAAAAGATACAATCAAATCAAAGTTAAAATGGACCTATAATCGCATTTTCAAGTTGCTGATTTTTGCACTGGAGATTGTCACAACTATGAAACTATCTTCACGGTTGTGAACATGGATTCATGAATCTATTATTTGAGTTTAGTCTTCACCACCGTTAACACCAATTTCACACCCATGAAATCACTCGATGTCGCCTGATGCACCAATTTCCCGACGGTGAACTCATATTTATAGGTTGTGAAATCGGCCACCGATGCTGCACTTATTTAATTCGACCCAAACACTGTTGGAAATCCTAAGGGACTTGAGAAGCCTATAAATAATACCCCTAGGCAGCTAGAGAAGGTATCTTAGGATCATTACCGGAAAGATTCTTGGAGATCAGGCAAGAGACCTTACATGGAAGAAAATAGAAGAGGAGAAAGACTTTGGACCTTGAAGTTCAGAGTTTTGCATGAGAAATCGCGAGAGACCTATAGGCGACGTCCTCCCTTCCTTAGTTTTGTATTTTCTTTTATTTTCTAATTATTCTGAAATACACTTTGAACTATCTTTTGACAGTTAATTTTATTTTTGAATCAAATTCTATTGTATGGATCTTTTCTTAATTTTAATATATTCTAAACCTCTTTGATGGTATTTCATGTTCGTTCTTATTGCTTGCATCAATACCCTAACCTGAGAGAAATTGAAATAGCGCTGGGTTGTGAAGTCAATTAAGAAGAAATCGAAAAAGCTCTTAATTGAGAAATAAAAAAGCACTAATTTTAATGCATCTTTCTTAATAACTGATTAGGATTGAAAATGAGAGGCTTAATTCTTTTTCTTTTTGTTACAAGATAGATAACTCAAGTATGAGATATTGGTGAGTTAGATAGGTTGAGAGTTCTCTACTTTTTCATTGGTTCATGTGCGTGAGTATTTGTGATATTATCCATAGCATCAGTGATATCACTTCATCATACCTCTGAATTTTTTAAAAATTGATTTCTATATTTTTTTGTTATCCAGGTCAATTATTTTTACTTTCTCACGGTACAAATTGGAATTAGAGAAGTGGTCATTAGATAGTCTTCGTGGGGTCAACAACCTTACTCACATACTTTATTACTTGAGCGATAAGTGCACTTGCTAGCGTTATCGCCACAAATTTGTCTCATCAATGTTCAATAAAAATGTTATTACTACTATTAAAACTAAAGAAAATAAAAATAAATGCAAGCTGAAACATATTATCGTCTAATAATTCATAATTCTAAGTAATAAGACTCAAGTTCCAATATCAATCCCCAAGAGATAAACAATAAAGAGAGTATTGATTGAACTTCATAGATCTATAAGATACCCTTTGAGTTTGTCATTAGAGACAATTGAATATTAACAAGGGTTAGAAAGATGTTAATGGTATTTTTGAATTTATAAAATTTTTCAATTTTTTATTTTTCATAAAAAATGCAATTCAAAAGCAAACATGCATACAAGAATTAAACATGTAGTATGAATGCATAAGACAACTAAAATAGACATTATCATGCTTAAACTCTCCCAAGCTTGAACTTCACACTATCCACATTGTGAGCCAAATCCAAAGGGTACGAAAAAATAAGAAGAAGAAGAAGAAAAGAAAGAAAATGAAAGATCTCACCCAAGTTTGTAATTGTATGAATGAGTTAAAATAAAAGAGTTGATGGCTAGAATTTCTTGAAATATTTTTTTCTTAAGATCTTCAATGATATTCTCTTGACATTGATTCTAATAGATTTATGCTTGATAACCCTCCATATGCTTTAGAAATTATGCGGGACTCCTTTCTTCACTTGGGATCTGTACAAAATAGAACTTGAAAATTTTGTCAAAGAATAATCATCCTAAAGGAAATGACCTCACTAAAATCAAAAGAAACTAAAAAAAAGAATAAATAAATATCTATTATACTTATAAATTGCATCAAAGGGTGCTTCCTTGTATTGATGCATGCAAAAATATACATATTACATGCATCTATTTTATGTTGTTTTCCTAGTATTTTACATTAATTAATGCATTATTTCAGTTAATTTAGTTGATATTTTATTTATGAGTCAGATTCTAACTAAGTGCTTATATTTTCAAGAAAATCATATGAATTTAGGGCAAATACCGGAAGTAGAAGATTTAGACAAGTGCTCTCGAAAATAATGAAGCAAAACGGGTCGTGTTCATCAAAACGGCTTGTGTTCTTCTCGTGTTTTACGAAGCTCTCGTTTCCATTATGCCAAAACGGACTGAGTTGCTTCAAAACCGGTCGTGTTCAACATTGAAGAAAAAGTTATCCGCGTTTATGCTGTGTTGTATAAAAAATGGACAGTATCAACGTCCCAAATTTCGGCATGTGTCATCATCGCAGAGCAGCATCGGCCGTGTTTAATGTCGTGTTGAACTCAAACTCTAATTTCTGCCAAAATGAGCTGTGTTGATTCAAAACATACCGTGTTATCCACCGTATACGTCGGTTCGTCCGATCTAATGGCTATTATCAAGCCTTATTCGATTCAAATTGTTCCCAACCGTGTGATGTTAGGCCTCACATCTGAATTTTAGCTATATATAGGCCTTCATACATCAAACTTCGATATCTCTCACAGGACAGAAAAGAATCAGAGACTTCTCATATTTCTACAGATTTCTGAAGAGTTGAGAAGCCAACATTGGATGAGAAACCTTGGAGCGGGATTGAAGATCTAGAAAATAGGATTCTACATATCTATTTGTTTTTCTAATCTTATTTCTTAAAGCTTAGAATCATCTTTCTTAGGAATAATTTTTGTTAAACCTTATTTAAGTTTGTGATTTGATACTTTTAAAATTTCTTGGGTATTTTATTAACTTTAATCGAAAGATATTGTTAGTATTTGCTCTTAATTAATTTTCTCTCGGATTTTTGCGAAGTATGATTTTCGGTCGAGGCAAAACGGACTGTGTTTGTCTAACACAGGTCGTTTTCCTCTCCGTTATCATTTCTAAATCCATTTTCCTCTACTAAGAATCCGTGTTTTCATCTGCCCGAACGCGGTCCGTTTCGGACGCGACGTTGGCCGTGTTCCTGGCATATTTCTCTTCGGATGTTTTCAAGTGTTTGTACTCTTGGATGAAAAGACTTATGTCTATCTGTTTCCAGAATTCATAAGTTGTGAGTTGCTATTCACTCGAGAGAGGCCTAGCGATTTAGGATTAGATTTTATTACGTTTTAATTTAAATTAATTTAGGATTAACGTTTTCACGTATTTATGATTTAATTTAAGGTTAAAATAGTTAGGTCATCCGTTTTCGGAGTCCTATAAATTTAAATCAATTCTTCCACCATCTAATATTCAAACACTTTAATTGAATTGATCTAGAAGATAATATTGGTAAAACAGATTTTTAATCATAATCAACTAAATATTTTTATCTAAACTTTTCTGAAAAGCTTAATTTCATCTTTTATCTTTTCTTCTTATTTTTTTTCATCTTATCTTATCTTATCTCCTTCTTAATTCATTGAAGATATTTTTAATTGGATTTCAAGATAAAATTTCAGATATAAAATTCATCTGTCCTCGTGGGTTCGACCCTCTACTCATCTCTTTATTACTTGTGCGACCAGTATACTTGCTGAGTTTTTTTTAGCGTGTGATTTTTTCGCATCAAGTTTTTGACTTCGTTATCGGGGATTTGATATGGGTCAAAAAAGTCGCATCAAGTTTTTGGCGTTGTTGCTGGGGATTGTTTTGAGTTTTAACTTCTGTATTTTTCATCATCAATAATCTAAAAAAATTCAAAACCTTTTTGAGTGTGTGTTTCATTGTCAATTTTTGCAAAAGAGAACATTTTCAAATTTTTCGAACGCAACACGGTCCGTGTCTAGGTAGACATGGACAATTTGGCAGCGAACACAGTGCACGTTCTTTGAAAACGGTCCGTGTTTGTGGCGAAAAATTTTACTATTTTTCTTCTAATTTATTTCAGGAAAAATCTTTATCCTCAATGGCAAAGAAACAAAAGTGTAATCAGTCAAGGCCACGAGTTGAGGAAAAGAAAATTAATTTGAAATAGGTTGAAGTCCAGCATGAGAAGCAATTTGATCAATCAAAAGCCTGTTCGAGTCACAAGCAAGAGGACACTCCAAATGTAATTCAAATGGGAATTAATCAACCTGGACAAGGTGACAACAATACATCTATTCAAGCTGAAGTGGATGCCCTTACAATGAATCCACTTGTGATGCTAACGCAAATGATGAGCACGTTGCTGTCCAAATTTTCCATATAAGAAGAATATATACAAAATATGAAAAATCAAATTACTAAAATTAATCAGCGCAATGGAGAGACTGATGATGTCATTAAATTGTCAACCGAGTCAAGAGTGAAATTGGAGGATATGTTGGGTCAAGTCATATCTACAATCCAGCACAAATTTGCTATGCAAGACCAACTTATTCAGAAAATGGAAATCATATTGGCCCAACTCCAAGCCAGAAAAATTGTTGACGATCTCCCTCCTCCTCCACAATTTTCAGAGATTCACGAAAAATTTGAAGTAATGGAAGCCAAGTTCAAGAACTAGAGAAGCAAGTTAAAGATCTCTCTTCTCACTTGGTTGAATCTTCAAAGACAACACAAGTGGAGACTCCAACAACTATCAGTTGGCCATGTCACCATCAAAATTCATATAGAAGACGATAGAGACCGCAAAGTTTTTATCAGCCCATGATATGGACAATGGAGTGGCGTGTGAAGGAGACTAGTGAGTATGTTATAAAGGATGGATAGGTTCAAAGGAGGAGCTCGCCTTCGAATAGTCCGATCATCACATCCAATTTATCTCAACATACAGCGCCACAAGGGGAGAGGAGCACACAACTCGGACAATTAGCATCATTATCAACCCAACGTTGGCAACCAAAGAGCCCAACTTTAGCACAACTTCAATTGAAGCCAACATTGCATGATAAGGGTAAAGCTTCATTGAACCAGACGGACAAAATTTAGTAGAAAATGGTTGCCTATCTATCAAAACTTGCCAAATGATAACAATGGGCAGAGCATCCACGATCAAATCAATTATCCCGGTGAGAATGTTCATTTTGTGTTAATTTCCTCATTTTTATTTTTATTGATTTTAAAAGTCTATCTGGTAGGGTTAAAAAAAATTGACACGGCCCATTTTTTTTAGCACGGCTCATTTTCGGCTTATATTTTCGCATGAGCTCAAACGATCACCAAGACCTCGAAGTCAAGCGGTCAAAAACCTCGAATACCTTGTTCGGGCACATGACGTGCCAACTCCACTCCTGATACCTCTGCAACGTCAATCATGCAAAACGGACCATTTCATCATAAACGGATTGTTTCCTCTAATGGTCACATCAACACGCTTGCTTGTCAGTCGCGGGATTCGAGCGATTCTTCGATCTACGTGACAACCGCATGCGGCCAACCACCGTCATTAATGAAAGGTAAACTTTACTATAAAATCTTCTTTCCTTTCTTCTCCATCATCTTCAAATCCGGCGGCCTTTCATCTTCCTCGATTGTAACTCCGGCCGCGCTCCGCAACGCCTACCGTGTTCCTCCTCGCCGGATCTTCGACGGTCGTGCTCATCAACATCCGACACGCCTTGCATCGCCACCGTGTCGACGCCATCAGCCGCACGCTGAAATCTTCTTCACCGATCGTGACCTCAACCGTGTCCAGAACTTGACAGCGGCCATCGCGCTTCTTCTCTGGCTGCATCGCCATCTCCAGCAACCAGCCACGTCTTCAAAACGGCTGCGCCCCTTCATTGTTGGACGCACTCAGCACTAATAGCCCTCGCGTATTCAACCCCGACCGTGCAGGCCTTCTCCGTCCGCACTCAACAACACCGGCTAAGGCCTCCCTCCACGTCTATGCCCACAATTCATCGTCCACATCCGACGCGGCGTTCAATCGTCAACCGCGTCCGATCCGCTCCATCGACAACTGCAGCTGCTCTCAATACTTCTCTCTCTCAACTCGGCCACGACTGCATCACCGGCTACGACAAACGGCCTGTTTCAAACAGCGCGGGCCGTTTTCATCATTTCCAAGAATGCTACCACGTGTCATGCTGCCCCGGCGCCGCCCTCGTCATGAAGAAGCTCCTGACCCATCTTTGGTTCCAAAACTAGCTGAATTGCAATTTCGTGATTAGGCACAACAGCGAACTTATAGAAAAATCAAAGAGTTGCCAGTTGTCACCACCAAGTACGCCTGTCCCGATGCCATGCATACAATCGAGATTTATGATGAGGTGATCACATTATTTGGAAGGGTTAGCATGGCAAATTTTTTGTTGAATAAGTGGCCGCATATCAGGGACTCACTTATGAGTTCCTTAGCTCTTTCTAGGTGCATAATGTTGATCGGACTAAACTCTACAGTGATAGTTCAAGGCAGGAGAACCCTAACGTCACATTCACAATGTATAATCAGGAGTTCTGTCTGACTTTGAAACAGTTCAATGTAGTATACAGATTTCCTGAGTTGGATCACAACCCAAGACATAATGAGTTCGATGCCCCATCTTTTTAGAGCGGAATCACAGGAGAGAATTGTCTGCAACTGGCTCGCACTAAGGCGAGTAGGATCCAGAACCCGACACTGCGATATGTCCATCGGATTTTATCCAGCTCTATCTGTGGGCGCGATGACAGTGATGGAGTTGTCAATACTACTGAGTTGTTCTTCATGTGGGCAATGTTGGAAGACAAGCAGGTGAATGTTAGATCTTTCTTGACCTTTAATTTGGATAAATCAGCCAAAAAAGACTAAAGGCACAATTATCATCGGTGGCCCCCTCACACATATTGTTCAGCACTGTCGCCTCTACCTCGCACCTCTTTTACTGTTGACCCTATCTTTGATCGACCACAGCAAGATCGTCCACATGAAGTTGATCCAAATGATTCGAGTGAGCCTTATTTTATTTTCAGGGGTCACACAGAGAAGATCGTCTGCAGCCAGAGGGCACGACTCACAGTATTTGATTGTGCCAAACTGGGTATTTTCCACCATTGATAGCTGAGGAGGAGTCTGTGGAGCCGACACAGCATGAGTCGGCCCAGCCTGCGCAGTATAGTTATCAGCCATGCCCAGCCCAATTTTCACATGCTTGAGGAGGGTCCTTCATATACCGAGCCTCATTATCAGATGCCCCAGGACACTGCCCCATAGCCCCCATAGCAGCCTGTTCCTCTCAGCTTCGCATATGCGCAAGAGTATGGTTCTTTTTCATCAGGCGCTTTTGACTTTACTGCTCTGCAGAGCACCTTGGAGGGTATTAGAGTAGGCCAGGCGGAGTATCATCAGGCAAATATGAGCCGCTGAGATTATGTGGACCGGTCTCTTGATGATCATCGACACTAGTTAGATGAGATGTGAGATTTTATGAGAGGGGAGCATCGCTGAGCACAGGAGGATCGAGAGCATGTGATCCAGTTGGAGAGGATGATGCGGCGCCAGCATGATTATCACATCAGCCAGGGTCACTATGGGATGTGGTCGCCACCTCCATCACCACCACATTGATGCACTTAGGTTGTTTCTGTCCTTCTTCTTCTTATTTGTTGTTTTGTTATCCCTAGAAGCTTCTCAACACTGAGGAAAGTGTTTGATTTAAAGCTTGGGGATGGTGCATGGTCATGCATTTTGTCATTTGTCATCTGCATTAGTTGCATGTTTACTTTTGTTTGCATGATGTATTGCATTATGTTGCACAAAAAAAACTTTTGCATTATCTTGTGTCAAATTAACTAACTTGCTAACCTTGACTGACCTTTTATAACTAACTTTTAGACACCTTACTAATCTATGAAATCCAATTATTATTCTTTTTATCAACTATTGTCTTTGTATTTGGTATTAAAAAAGTAGAAAGTTGCTGAGTAAAGTTATGAACTAAGTACTAGATTTTCTTGTCCAACTTGCTTTTATTTTTATTTTTATTTGGTTATGACTATAGTTGCATTTTTATTGAACACGTTAAGTAATTTTGAGCTTATGTGAAAATTGTAAAAATTGTGAAAATTTTGAAAAGTTTAGTTGATAATATGTAAAGGTGTTATCTGGAACCTTGGTGTGTCCGGGTAATTAGATCCGTATGGGTTTATGCCTGGTGACCTAAGGCCAACTGGTCTGGGACCCACCGATTGAAAGCTTGTTACATGACCACCTTGTGCTATATGAATAAACACTTGAGCATTCAAATTAGAGCTGAGTTCAAAATTGAACTTAAAAGAAATAAAAAGTTATGAAACATTTAAATCTCAAGTATTTAAATATCTTAAGCTCAATTATTACTTTTGTTTTCAACATTAATGCTTTTATATGATTAGCTGTATTTTTATATCGTATGAGGCTGGATTAAAAATATTTAAATATGTCCGAGTTCAAAACTTTTACAAGGCTGGGATTTTTGGTTTGAGGAAAGATACTTGGCGATAGTTGTGCAAAAGAACAGTAGGAGGAAAGTATTGGTTGGTAGGATGGAAGCCATGATAGATTCGTTTGATTCTTGAGCTTTGTCTTTAGTTTTTGCTTGAGGACAAGTAAGTATTCAAGCTTGGGGATGTTTGATGCATGCAAAAATATACATATTACATGCATCTATTTCATGTTGTTTTCCTAGTCTTTTACATTAATTAATGCATTATTTCAGTTAATTCAGTTGATATTTTATTTATGAGTCAAATTCTACCTAAGTGCTATATATGGTTAATTTTTAGGAAAATCACATGAATTTAGGGCAAATACCGGAAGTAGAAGATTTAGCCAACTGCTCTCTGAAATAATGAAGCAAAACGAGTCGTGTTCATCAAAACGGTCCGTGTTCTTCTCGTGTTTTATGAAGCTCTCGTTTCCATTATGCCAAAACTGACTGAGTTGCTTCAAAACCGGCCGTGTTCAACTTTGAAGAAAAAGCTACCCGCGTTTACGCCGTGTTGTATAAAAAACGGACAACATCAACGTCCCAGATTTCGTCACGTATCATCATCGCAGAGCAGCACCAACCGTGTTCAATGTCGTTTTGAACTCAAACTCTAATTTCTGCCAAAACGGGCCGTGTTGATTCAAAATGTACCGTGTTATCCACCGTATACGTCAGTTCGTCCGATCTGATGGCTATTATCAAGTCTTATTCGATTCAAACTCTTTCCAACCGTGTGATGCCAGGACTCACATCTGAATTTCAGTTATAAATAGACCTTCATACATCAAACTTCGATATCTCTGACAAGACAGAAAAGAATCAGAGACTCCTCATATTTCTACAGAATTCTGAAGAGCTGAGAAGCCAATATTGGAGGAGAAGCCTTGGAGCGGGATTGAAGATCTAGAAAACAGGATTCTACAGATCTGTTTATTTTTCTAATCTTATTTCTTAAGTCTTAGAATTATTTTTATTAGGAATAATTTTTGTTAAACCTTATTTAAGTTTGTGATTTGATACTTTTAAAGTTTCTTGAGTATTTTATTAACTTTGATCAAAAGATACTGTTAGTATTTACTCTTAATTAATTTTCTCTCGGATTTCTGCGAAGTACGATTTTCGGTCGAGGCAAAACGAACCATTTTCATCTAACATAGGTCGTTTTCCTCTCCGCTATCATTTCTGAATCTGTTTTCCTCTACTAAGAAGCCGTATTTTCATCTGCTCGAACACGGTCCATTTCGGACGCGACGTTGGCTGTGTTCCTGGCATATTTCTCTTCGGCTGTTTTCAAGTGTTTGCACTCTTGGATGAAAAGATTTATGTCTATCTGTTTCCAGAATTCATAAGTTATGAGTTGTTATTCACTCGAGAGAGGCCTAGCGATTTAGGATTAGATTTTATTGCATTTTAATTTAAATTGATTTAGGATTAACGTTTTCACGTATTCTTGATTTAATTTAAGGTTAAAATAGTTAGGTCATCCATTTCCGGAGTCCTATAAATTTAAATCAATTCTTCCACCATCTAATATTCAAACACTTTAATTGAATTGATCTAGAAGATAATATTGGTAAAACATATTTTTAATCCTAACCAACTAAATATTTTTATCTAAACTTTCTTGAAAAGCTTAATTTCATCTTTTATCTTTTCTTCTTATTTTTTTTTCATCTTATCTTATCTTACCTCCTTCTTAATTCATTGAAGATCTTTTTAATCGGATTTCAGGATAAAATTTTAGATATAAAATTCATCAGTTCTCGTGGTTTCGACACTCTACTCATCTCTTTATTACTTGTGCGACTAATATACTTGCTGAAATCAGTTGGGTGAGTTCCTCCTTCCCTCAGATGGTTCTCATTGAACTCCAACTGATCCTTCATCGGATCTAGCGCTGAAGGGGGAGTGAGCTACATGATACGTTCTTACTTTGGGATCTTTGTTCGTGTAGGTACTAAATATAGCATTTACCAATCAGCGCCAAAAGGAGAGACTTGAGGATTGACAATCGGGTTGATGTGGTGCAAGGAATCTGGGCTATAAAATATTCGCATGCAAATCGATTCTATCAATCATGTTCAAATCCTCAAGAAAGATGCCCATGTCCATGGTGAATACGAAACTTGATGTTGGATGTAGAAGTAGAACACATCTACCTCGAGGCTAATTGTGTTGCGGATTATTTGGACAACTTTAAAATTTTATTGCACATTCGCTAAGGATGATTTTTTAGAGATAGTGCCTCCTCAAGGCCTATCCAATATTTTGTATCAAGACTATACTTTTTTTCCCCACTTAACCTGGAGTCCCTACGGTAACTTGCATTGCCAATATCTCTTCGGAATATTTACTACACATTCCTAGGGAGTTTGTCTCCGCTGATGTTTGCTAGATGCCAAGACCATACATTTTTTTTCTTCTTCTTTGGATTCCTAATTTGTGGTTTTTAGTTCACTTCTGTGCTATCAGAAGTTGCACTGGATAAATTAAAGCCAAAACTCCATGTTGCTCGAACTTTGGAAATGGGGCATTATGTGGAGCATCCCGGAGCTGATTTTGAATCGAGAAAAGGAATGCCATGCGAGGTGTGAGTGAACATAGGTGCATATATCTACTAGTAGGATGATCCAAGAGGCTGTAAATACATGCTACGGCGACCACTAGTCCATGCATCTTTTTATCCTACCACCTGTGATTGCTTTATATGCTCTCTTTACCTTTTTCAGGGTGCATCATGATAGCTTACCTTTTGTAACAGCATATTTCAAGTCAGATTTATATTGCAATTACTTTGGTGCCAATTAGTGCTGTGCATTGCCAATATTCTCGTGGATCCAAGAAAGATTTGGTGGCCATGGAGCTTGCCTCTGCATAGATAGCTCTATAGGTGAGCTGTAGAATGGAGGTCGTGGATCTGGATGGATCTGTGCTCGTGTACGCTTTGTTATGAATCCCGTGGAAGGCGAGCTGGAAATGGAGGACCCGGCCGTTGTTGTGTGTGCAAATCATGCATCGACAGGGTTGAGTTCATGGCCACAGAACTCACGAGACCCAGTCATGCACTCGTGCATGTGTTGTGCAATCAAGCATGGATCTGACACTGTTGCAGTCCAGCAGATTCATCAAATGCAGGTCCCAGACTCGTATCCTTGGCCAATGAACAGTGTGTTTTCTTCTTTTTTTTCCTCTTTCCCTTTTCTCGGTGATCAGAAATGAGTAGTTCACTTTGGATCTCAGTACTGACTACTGAGTAGATTAGAGCATATCTGAAGCAGTCATTAAGAATGTCTGATCTCCCATATCTGTCCTCTAGTTACTGAAATAAACAACTGCTCAGAGTTAGCACTTTTCAGCAACCAAACCAGAATATTGGAATAACAAAGACGAGCATTGAAAAAACACAAGGATATCAAAAGAAAAGGTTAATTAATGAGAGAGAGAGAGAGAGAGAGAGAGAGAGAGAGAGAG
>LTAE01000784.1:14240-55886 GCA_001647135.1 Pontederia paniculata
TCTCTCTCTCTCTCTCTCTCTCTCTCTCTCTCTCTCTCTCTCTCTCTCTCTCTAAACTGGTTCATGTGTGTTCCGTGACGGTCTGTCCTCGAAGACAGAAGGAATACAACCGGCTCCCACCTCAGCTCGAATGCATCTTTATTAGCCTCATGTGGCCCAGAGAGCAATTAGTGTGGCCTGTGCCTTCTGTCGCAATCTATCTATCAATGGTTCTGGTACTTCACTTGCATATCCTATGAAATCAGTTTAAGGTGACAATTAAGATCTCACTAGGATAAGCAATGAACTTGTATAATTTTCTAGGGTGAATGAACTTGAATGATTACAGATTTAATTTGCACTATACAAACACAAAATAAATATTCTTGAAATGAAAAAAAAAAAGAAACACATGAGCATGATTGATTATGATTTTTGGTTTTGTCTCTGCACTATTTATCTGCAAGAGATGATTGGGGGTGAGGTAACAAGGGTCATGTCTGTGCAAGAATAAAGTTTTGGCTTTGCCTGTCAACTTGGCCCCTGCGTTTGTTTGGCGTCCTTCTTTGCTTCAAGTTTTTGTCCTGGTTCATCATAGTCCTTGGCATCATTCCGCGGCCAATGTGTCAAAAGGAGTGCTTCCCTGGTACAAACATTTGTTCTTTTCCACCCTCTCATTTGTAATCACTATTAAAAAAGTTGTAGAAAAACATGTCCCATTTATTAGCATATTCTATTTTCAGTAATTGGAAATCTAAATTTGTTATTATTTATGTAAACAGAAAAGCACTCGTTAAGATGAGAGAATTTAAAAGAAAAAGCAGAAATAAAAGTGAAAGAAAACTAGAAAAAGGGAATGAAGTTTGCAGATGAAAAGATTTAATTTTATTTGAAAAACATAAATAAAAAGGATGAAATAAATTTAATTTAGATATTTAATTAAACAAGGTTAAAGTAGAAAACATATTTTCTTTTTTATAGTTTATTTTGAAGTAAAATAAAAATAAATTATTAAAAAAATGAAGGTGAATTGAGGAGTTTTTTATTTTCATTTAATAAAAATTAATCAAATAAAATTAAATTATTAATCTTTTTTGTTTGTTAAGTAGAGGTGAGCACGATTGGCTTTTGTTTTTTTTCTCTTTCTTCAATCCAAATTTTCCATTTATTCTTCTCTCTCTCTCTCCTCCAGGTTCTATATTTTCTTCCCACCTCACTGACATCTCCCTTCCCTTCTGTTGAATCCTCCTCCTACTGCTTACCAAGTTCCCAACTCCTTCCTCTCACTCGCTCACTCTCTTCTTCCATTTGTGTCGGATTCTAAAAACAGTTTACTAGATTCCTACCCAATTCCCATCTTATCTTCTTGCATGTCCAACATCAAGATCTTGTCACATTTACACATTTAACAACTGAGAGAGAGAGAGACAGAGAGAGAGAGAGCACTTGAGCAGTGACAACATTCCAAGATCTATTATTACTGAATATTACTAGTAGATCCTGCAACGTTCCAAGATCTAGTGGTAATATTTTGTTGTGGTAGCAAATGGTAATTAGACGTCGCCTCTGCTGCTTCAGCAAACTATTTACACATTACTACTAACAGCAGCAACAGCAACACCACAAGACAAACAAAGAGGAAGGGAACGAGTGGGAGAGAGAGAGAGAGAGAGAGGTGTGTGTCTGATTGGGTTCTTGGCCATTATTGTACGGAACACTCAAATGACCACTGCTCTTGAGGTGGAGCACCATTTCCCTCGTCGCCCTCCTCCTCCACACCGCCCCCCGCCTTCCATCTGCGACCTCCACCCGTACGAGGCCGTCACCGGCTTCTGCGCCTCCTGCCTCCGGGAGCGCCTCTCCGGCCTCGAGGCCTCCGCCAACTCCGCCACTGTCCCCGGCCGCAGGTCGACCTACCGCCTTTGGGTCCGTCCTCCTCCTTCCTCCGGCCGGAACTGCGGCGCTGCAGGTCCTTCTCCTTCGCCCGAAGCGATGGCTTTTCCGGCCCCCGCGTCTCGACGTCTTCCTCCTCAGCCTTTGAGCCCCAGCGCAGGTCCTGCGACTTCCGTAGCCGCAACACCCTCCCGTCACTCTTCCATCAGAAGGACCGCAGCAGGCCACGCGACCCTTCTCGCTCCCGCTTTTCGTCAATGGCAACTGTAGAAAGAGTGATTGAAGCCGAGCGCCGGAACTTAGGGTTTCAGGGTACTGCCTTCTTGGCGCCTCCGGTCGTCGAGGCCTATGATGTTGGAGAGAACGGTCCCTTGGAACCCGTTCTTGTGGTCGGAACCTCGGGGGAACTCGAGGTGGGTGGCAATCAGATCCTGGTTGAGGCAGCGGATCTGAAACCGATGAAGGACCACATAAACCTTGACGCACAGCGGCAGCAGAAGCAGAAGAAGCAGCCGGCCAAGGACCTCAAGGAGATAGCGGGTAATTTCCTGCTTGCCGCCTCAGTGTTTGGCAAAAAGCTCCAGAGATGGGGGAGGAAACAGAAGCCGAAGAAGCCAGTTAGCAAAGCCGCTGCGGCTGCAATGCCAGTCCAGAATGTGCAGAAATCGTCCCGAAGATGCCGGGATACACAGTCTGAAATTGCAGTTGACACCTTTGGCCGGCGATCCTGGGACACTGATCCTCGTTTCTCCTTGGATGTTGGTAGGATGTCCTTGGATGACCCAAGGTACTCAATGGACGAACCTCGAGCATCTTGTGATGGGTATCAGATTGGAGGTCGCCCAGTATTCCCTAGGCTCCATCCCATGCTTTCTGTAGTGGAGGATGACCATGCCCAGGCTATCCCGAGGTCAGACGGTTTGATTCCTGTAGAGGAGGATGTCATAATTCCAGGAGGAACGATGCAGACACGCAACTATTACTTGGACTCGTCAAGTCGTCGCAGGCGAAGCCTGGACAGGTCAAGCTCCATGAGAGAGCAACCTATTGAGATCACTGAGCCGAGGTCCATCTTCAACACCAAAGTTGCTCCTGCAGGTAGCGCGGAGTTATTCCACTTCCACCATGGGAGTTCACTTGATCAGGGTTTAAAGAATTGGAGCTCAAACTCTCTAAGAGACAACTACTCTGGAAGTTTCGAGTCAGTTTTTGGAGATTCTCACAAGGGGACTGATACAAAGAAGACGAGAAGGTGGACCAACGCATGGAACCTTTGGGATTTGATTCAGCGTAGACATGGCAGCAAGTCGAGACCCAACATGGTTGATGGATCATTCTCAGAGTCATGGCCAGAGTTTCAGACTGAGTTATACAACCGCAAGTTTCTGCGGAGCAACAGTGCTGTGAGTTCAAAAAGTTATAGTAGTGTGAATGGGGCTTATGGGAGCATGAGAAAGGCACATATTGAGGTAAACGGGCAAGGGAAGAAGACAGACCAATTCATGTTGGAGAGAAATCCAAGTGCTAGGCAGTCTACAGGTCGTGGTGATAATGACACCATACGATTATACTCGACGGCTATGTGGAACAGCAGAAGGATGGGAAATTCAATGAACGGAAGTCAAGTTAGCTCTCAGTACACAAGGACTATGCCGGGATTATACTGAATCAGTTGCTTCCCTCATTGAGGTTCCGTTCTATCTTTGGTTAAGTACATTGATTTTCTCTCTTTTCGCATACAATGGTGAAAATAGTGATAATATAATGTGATATCTTTTTTCGCTGTTTTTAGTTTCTATTAAAAAAACAAGTATCTACATTGAAAGGAAAGAAATGTGCAGGTGAACAAGTATATCATTCTAGAAGGTCTACCAACTACAGTTACTAAGTTTGCACTTAGATATGTTAAGCTCTTCAGAAACTGAAAGGCATATTTATTTTTAGTTTATAACTATGGATGAAAAGTAGAGGGAAATTCTTCATCAAATGTATACTTATGTGACTATTTGTACTAGTTATTTAACTGGAATGCTGATAAAAATGAATGCAGGTTTTTTTTCTGTGTATTTGATGTTTCATTATCATGCTTCAATACTATTTTGGCAACTGTGTTCCCCTTTGCTTATACCCAATTATTGTCCTCCAGCATTTAGCTTGTCCTAAGATAGCACAACTTTGTTTTAATATGTTTTAAATAAATATAATGATGCAACTTTGTGGTTCAGTTATATTTTCTGAGGTGTGGGTGTGGCTGAAGAATAAGTTTCAGTTTTTAACCCATTGTCACTGGAAAGTATAAAAGCATTATTTTTTACGGACTCACGGAATTAGCAATTATGCGGAGCATGTTCAATGCATCCATTGTTGCTGACAATAAGCTTGACAAGTTGTCTCAACCTGCTCTCACTTAGAATCCAAGTTATTTTGTTTCATTGTGGTGTTAATCTCTGCGAAGAGATGCTGAAGGCACATGTTTTAATGAGTTGTAGAGTCTCTTGGAAGCTGATCATATGTTTCTCGACTTGAGCATCACGGCTGTCATTAGAAGATCATCTTGTCCATCGCGACTGCTGGCTGCTACATCAGAAATCCCAAATCATTATAATCAGCAGGCAATCATTTATCCATATCTTTGTTTGATCACGACCTCCAAAATTCCTGATGCATGAGTTTTATCATAATGACTTGGTTTACTCTGCCTCATGAGTTCCAATTTCTGCCTCTACACAACTGATTTCTGAAATTGTCATTCTTGGATGTAAGAGTCTTTTGTGCAAGATGAGACCTAAAAGTATATTCTTTTTGTTTTTTTGGTTAATATTTCCTCCAATCTATCTCAACCGTATACATCTGTTTCTCTAACTTAATAATTTATCAGCTGCTGCTGTAGTTCATAGCTCATCAACTTAGCTCGTTTGGTACTTGGAAAAATATAAATGACATGAAGTAACCATAAAGGTCAACATAAAAATGATGGAAGGTTATCGTATATGATTTAACATGAATGAGATACATAGCTTGTCAATCGGATTCACTCATGAGCACCATCAAATGAATTGAAAAAAATAAGAAGAATTTTAACATTTTTTTATGTGAAAACGATTTTATAACTCGAACTGAAATTAACTATAAAAAAAATCCCTGGAACAAGATGGTAAGAGGATTTACTCGAGGATTAATTTATTTTCGCAAGGAAATTTAAGAAATCTAAAATCTCGAAGCGCATCGCTGACCGTCCATTTGGACCGATGACATCTTTTTGTATGTTTCGGAGAGACGGAAAACTTTGGGACGGCGGAGAATTGAGGAGCAGAAATGGAGAAGGCGAGACGAGCGCTCTCTCTGAGCGAAGAGGAGTCGGCGGCAGTGTCGGCCCTCGACGTCCTGCCGCCGCGCCGACCCGGCGAGACGTCCAGCTACTACGAGGGCTTCGCTCTCCGAGGGATCCGGGTCGACAGCATCCGCCCCGGTCACGTCCGCTGCTCCTTCAAAGTCCCCCCTCGACTCACCGTGAGTCAAACCTCGTGCAGTTTCCATTGTTGATCAAATTTCTGCTACTTGTTAAGTTCTCTCTGTCATCTAATCAATCGGCCTTTTAGCTTCTGTATGATTCCTGTAATAAGAATCAGAATTCAATTCACTGAAGTGAAGTCGTCAGGTGATGACTTCCAGATCAGAAAAAAAGGTAACCTTTTTCTCTTGTTGCAGGATTCTGATGGGAACTTGTCAGCTGGAGCAATAGCCAATCTAGTGGATGAAATAGGAGCAGCAGCGATCCATGCTCAAGGCCACCATATGAAGGTCTCCGTGGACATGTCCATCGCCTTCATGTCTGCTGCCAAGGTCAACGTGAGTGAGATCTTTTCCCTCTAATCCCCCAATATTTTTTGTTGTTCTTTGTATGTTTTTGTATTGTTATCATGTTAAATTTCTTGCACAAAGACTCACGCTTTGGAGGTGGGAAAAAATCATTGCTTGAGCATTCTTTGGTTGATTTCAGGACTGTAGGAAGAATCAGAAAAGCATGGTGCAAACTAGGAAACATTTAAGGATGATTGCAGGCAACCATAGTTAGAGGTGGGAAAAAAATCATTACTTGAGCATTCTTTGGTTGATTTCAGGACTGTAGGAAGAATCAGAAAAGCATGGTGCAAACTAGGAAACATTTAAGGATGATTGCAGGCAACCATAGTTGGAGGTGGGAAAAAAATCATTGCTTGAGCATTCTTTGGTTGATTTCAGGACTGTAGGAAGAATCAGAAAAGCATGGTGCAAACTAGGAAACATTTAAGGATGATTGCAGGCAACCATAGTTGGAGGTGGGAAAAAAATCATTGCTTGAGCATTCTTTGGTTGATTTCAGGACTGTAGGAAGAATCAGAAAAGCACGGTGCAAACTAGGAAACATTCAAGGATGATTGCAGGCAACCATAGAGCCTAAAGATCTCTAGTGGAACTCTGAGCACAATTTGAGAATTCTCTGTCTCCCAAGATTTTGAATACCAACATAAGATTCTGCTGCAAACTTACAATTGGAAGAGGAAGATAATAGATCCCTCTTTAACTTTGTTAAGCAGATAAAAACACAATTCTAGTCTACCACTATTGCACAAGGGGCACCAATTGATAATCTGACCAAAGGATGATATTCATATATACTCGAGAAAATCTTGAAATGGTTACCATTTTGGGAACTTGAAGAATGGTCTCCAAACAAACAAAAATGATACAAATGATTTTACCCAATGGGCAGCTTGGTTAATTGTGAACATCAATGCATCTTCCAGTAAACTTCAGCTGATTTACGTTATTCCTATTTCCTGCCTTTGCTATTTTCATTTCTGTTTTTCATCTGTAAACAGGACGAATTGGAGATCTCTTCAAAGGTGTTGGGACACAAGGGAAGCTATTCAGGAACCTATGTCTTACTGAGAAAAATAAAATCCGGAGAGGTTGTTGCTGAGGGTAGGCATTCTCTGTTTGGGAAACTCCGAAGCAAAATCTGATCCATCTGCACCAATTTGATCAACGTTACAAATCAGAAGTGCGTCCAAAAGGCAGATTGCTTAGTTTATTTGAATGGGAGATTTATCATGGTGTACATGTATCATCAATATGGACTGTATCACTATGAGAATGTTTCTTCACTTGCAGCAGTTGATCAATAAGCAACAATGTTAGAAGATCACTCTCTCAAGTTTGTGATGCGTTTGCTTCGCTTTGTTGTTGAGCCTAGTGCTTTAAAGATCTAATTCTATACTCCTTCGAATGTCAATTCAACGTTAACATGGGCTTGAGCAACAATTATTTTGTATACTTGATTCTGTGATCACGATCGATGGTTATTGCTGACTTAGTTACTTCTTTCAATCATCTTTCTTTTTCTAGTATTTCACGAATAAGTGTGGTGAGTGGCAACATAAGTCAATACCTTGTAAATATAAGAGCATTTTTATCCTTCAGTAGTTATCATCTATAAATAACAGAGTAGTATAAAAAGGGCCATCTGTACATCGATGTAAAAAAATGTCTTCTATGCACACTTTAAAAAATGCAATAGAAGAGAAAGCTAGAGGTCTTCTTTTCTCCTAGGTCTGGTGTTCTTGTTCATATGTCTTTGGTACAACCGTTCATTTATGCTTTAATTTCTACTTAATTGTTGACATGGTATCAAAGCAAGAATTTGGATTTTGGTCGTTCTCTTCTTCAATTCTGATTTTTTTTGCTGCAATTTCTGTGAGAAATCAGTTCTTAGGGCATACATTTTAGATCGGAGTTTTGCTTGTGATTTCTATATAAAACCTTTAGGGATTCTTGCAAATCTGCTCTGGCTGAAGTTAATACACAAGAAGAATCTGAAGAATCAATTGGATCTTATTTCTATGGTTTGTTAGCTAAGATCGATCACATTCATCCCTTTTTATGCATCCTCCGGATTCATCTGGCTAGTTCTTATACTAGTTTTATGAACTAGATTCGATAACTATATGATATGGAGTAGAATGATGTATAATGGTTTGTTATCAAAAAGTAAGGATGGTTTTGTTAACGAAAAATGTATGATGAGAGAATGTAATGCTCTAGTTCTCTCTTAGCTTATTAGTATAATTTTCAAAGATCTAATTAGTAGTGTTGCATATGCATCAAGTGCCCAATTTGTTTTGTTAGACCTAAAGGAAGATCCAAGAAGATGAGTGGTTCAGAGATCTACTCATTAAAAAAAGAGATGACTCTTCTTTCACAAGGAACAAATTCCATCACAAATTATTACTCAAAAATTAGAATTTATGGGAGAAATTTGATTCTATAACACTTTATCAAGGACCATTAACTGATGACTATAAAGAGTTTCTCAAGCAACAAAGATTATTTCAGTTTGTTACGGGGCTCAATGAGAATTTGTAGTCATGTAAGGTCATAGGTAATTTTGATGTCACCTGCACCTAGTACTAATCAAGTTTTTTATGGTTAAATGCGGTTGAGCAACGAGAATAGAATCTTCATCTAAATATGCAACTATGAATCAAGGTTCACAGCATCTTTAGGAACAACAAATCTGAATCCAAGAACATATGGACAAAATTCAAAACCTAAAAAGAATCTCAATAGTATCCAAGTCAGGGCATAGAGAAAGCTTAGTGTTACATAATCATTTGACACACCCCAACCATCACCACCACCAACTTTAAGTTTACCAAAGGAAAGGGTAATGGGAATTTTTCTAGTATAAATAATGCAACAACTTCCAATGAGAATTATCAACAAGTAATGGGAATTGCAGTTCCCCAATTTCTAGTTCCTCTTTAATATCAACATATTTTAAAGCTTTTGGGTAATACCAACTCAAATAAAGTCACTGCAAATATGGCAGGTATGATAAGTCCTATTACAAATCAATTAAATACTTGTTGAATTATAGATACAGGTGCATCGGACCATATGACTTCAAATATGAACTGGCTTGTTAATGTTTATTTGTTGCATACCGCCAAGGTTGTCAAATTACCAATAGTCTCACATCACCAGTAACTCATTATAGGGATTATCATATCAATTCAAAACAAACTCTTATAGAAGTTTTATATGTAAAAACCATTTTTTATTTGATATATGTGTCAAATCTCAACAAAGATTTAACTTGTGCAGTAATTTTGTATCATGATGTTTGCACATTTCAAGACCTCTTCAGGGGACTAATGAAGGGGATTGGTAGGAAACAAAATGGTCTATATGTGCCATAAAAGTGCTTCAGCTTCTTCGTAATTCTCCAACTATGAATAAACATCTATGTTTGCTCGAGAACGTAACCCAATTAGGGGTGAACCTCGTTAAATTTGATTTCCTCTTTTGTGTGTGTTGATTCTTCTCTCTCACATAATTTTCGCAATAAATCGATATCAAAGTAATGTCTTGGTACCATCTATAACAAAAAATAGTCCTTCAATGCTTATTTTACTTGTTAGACCAAAAAGAATTTCTAGACCATCAAGTTGGTTGAGTGATTATATAACTCATCAAGATAAATCTACTACTCTTTATCCAATTTTCAATTTCATCTCATATTCTCATATACTATATTAATGCATTGACTGCCATTGAAGAACCCACTTTTTATTTTGAAGCAGCACAAGATCCTCTTTGGATAGACCAATGAAAAGTGAGATGGATGCTTTAGAAAATAACAACCCTTGGGAAGTTGTTGAGTTACCTGCAGGAAAACAATCAGTTGGGAGTAAATGGATGTACAAGGTCAAATATACATCCAATAGTAATGTTGAGAGGCATAAGGTTCATTTTGTGGCCAAGGGATACATTCAAAAGGCTGGTACAGATTATTCTGAAATTGTTTCTCTAGTGGATAAAATTGTGACAATTAGCTTTGTGTTGGTTGTGGTAGCACAACAGAATTGGTGTTTATTTCATCTTGATGTTAATAATGCTTTTTTGAATGGCGACTTATCTGAAGAGGTTTACATGAAAATTCCATCTAGTTTTTGCAATCAAGGGGGAAACATGTGGTTTGCATACTGCTCAAATCTTTTTATGGCTCGAAACAAGCATCATGATAGTGGAAACTATGAAGTGTTCATACAAGAAACAAAAGACATTTTGCATGAGAATTTTAAAATCAAAGACCTTATGCATTTGAGATATTTCTTGGGAATTGAAAATTTGAGATCCAATAAAGGAATACTACTCTCACGAAGGAAATATGCGCTAGACTTTTATCTCAGATTTGAGCTAACTTCATTTGAATATAATGAGAAGCTCGACTGTAATTCTGAAGATCCCTTGTTGGGAGACCCAAGTAGTTATCAGAGATTGATAGTGAGATTAATCTATCTTACAATGAACAAACTTGATATCTCTTATGTAGTTCAACAATTGAGTCAATTCATGCATACTCCAAAATCATCACACATGGAGGCAGCAATTAGAATTGTAAGATACATAAAAAGTGAACTTATTGTACAAAGTAAAATTGTTATATGGTTCTGTGATGCAGATTGGGCAATCTGCATTTTAACTAGAAAATCAATAATATGTTTTTTCATGGGAAGCTTGCAGATCCTTTAATATCTTGAAAATAAAAATAAGCAATTGTATCAAAGTCTTCAGTTATTAGAATATAGCAGCATGAAAACATTAGTTTCATAGTTAGTTTGACAGGAACAATTGTTCACAAAGCTACAATTCTTAATTGACAAGTCGATAGTAGTTGATTGTGATAATAATGGAGCGATCCACTTTGCTTGTGATCTTGTTTTTCATGAAAAGACTAAGCACATAGAAGTGGTTGTCACTTTGTGTGAGAAAAATTCAAAGGAGGATTAATCAACTTGAAGCATCAGTCATTGTTGTGGAGATTGCACACATACTTACTAAAGGCCTCGGTGTATAGCAACATCAAAAACTTCTTTCCAAGTTATGAATGTCAACTTTTTTTCAATCGTAACTTGAGGGGAGTTTGACAAATGGCAACGTATATGTAAATACCTTGTAAATACAATAGAATTTTTATGCTTCACTAGTTAGTTATGTTAACATTTGTATAAACAAGGACATCTTTATACATCGATGTAAAAAAATATCTTATGTACACACTTTAGAAAATGCAATGGAAGAGAAAGATAAATGTCTTGTTTCTCCTTAGATCTGATGTTCTTATTCATATGTTCACGGTACAATCATTCATCTAGGCTTTAGTTTCTATTTAATTGTTAAATTGTTGACAATAAGAGTCTTGCTATTGATTATAGACTTGTTATTCTAGCATTTTCTTGCTAATACCAAAGAATAGTGGTAAAGCAACAAGTAAAGTTGTCAACGACAACATTAAACTTAATTCAAATTTAAACATGAGGCTAGATATCATCTTTTTCCAAAAGATTAATAATTATCTCATCTAATGTATATTAAAGAGTTGAATCAAAATTGTTTTTTAGTTATTTCTTGTAATATATATAGTAAAACAACTTCAAACTTGTTCTTTGGTGTTCGATTGTCAAAATATCTTCACATCTCAAATCACCTAGATCATTATTAGCTTTTTTTATGTGATAATTATAAGTTTATATAGTTGTTCCTAATTTTTGTTTTTCGTTTTCGATCTATTGCATGTAAAGCACTAATAAGAGGACTTTTGTACTTTTCCTTTACAAAATCCTTTAGTCCTTATTTTTTTTTCATGCATTAGAGTCAATCTTGAAATCTGGTTATTCCTACTTCTTCTTATTGCTGAAATCTATGTTGTCGATCTTTAAAAATCCAATGTAAAACTTAGTTTTGTGGACATTTAAAATATACATCATATATAAAGAGAATCATGTAGATGTTTATTTTTCATATAACAAATATTAACATGCACCATATGAAATACATGTGAACAAACCTTTAGACGAATCAACTTTATGAAATATAACTTTAATCTACGAACCAACTAAATAATACACACACATTAAGAATGTGTGTTTCATATTTGAAAGCAAATTTTATCTAACTAGAGTATAATTTTTTTTCTCACTCATGTAACCAAGTTGTTTGTGCCAAAACTTTGAGGAAGTTATCTTTTCAATCATATTTTCGGTCTTGTAAAATCTATATCCTCTCGGCCAAAGACTTGAGCACTCTCTTGATTTGTCACATTATCCTTTTGGAGTTGTTTTTATAGTTCTTCGTTGTTCAATTTTTCAAGTAAAATCATATTTAAACGGGCATCAAGTACATGTTCTACATCTAAAATCAAGTTCAAATGGCATGAGGTACATGCTTTACAATTAAAATGAGATTCAAATTAATTATTTTCAATTCCAACAATCTAGGACTTGTATTTATTTTTTTAGTGACTCAAATATACTCATTGTATATGTTAGGAACACAACTCCATGAGAGGTAACATGACATGAAGTTGTAGTATATAAGAAAATATATTAATCAGATGTACATTGACCCAAATTGTGATTTGATGGACATTGACACAATCAATAAGACAATATATTTAATCAAATGTAATCAATTACATTTCATGTCCTTCGTTGTCCTTCTTCTCTTATTTTACTATTTTGATACCCGTCATATGATTTCCCATGCTTCATTTTTTTGCATTCTTTCTTGATTCGACTTAACACGATAATAATAAGTAATTTTTTTTAATTTCAATTTTCCTAAACTTGGATCAATTATGGTTATAAGAATTTTATGTCTAATTATTTCATAATCAAATTTTTTAATGGGTTGTTGATTTTATGCTCTTATCTCTTCATTGAACAATATATTCTTAATAATATTTAAAGATATTACTTTCTTTAGAAGTAAAGTTATTTTGAGAGACAAAAAAGTTTTTCAACTATCAAATAATTAGTTTAGTAACAACAATGCTTTAATTCCATAATCAAACATGATGTTTAATGAGGATTACTTATTAATCAACTCCAAAAATCTATTTAGATGTTTTACATCATGTTGACCATCTTTAAGTTTAGATTAATAAATTACTTCATTAATAGAATCTTGTTATGCATGATTTATGCTTGTGCAATTTTTTCTTAAGAAATTGGTATATTGTAATTTGGCATTTCGATATACTTTGAAGTGGAAGAATTGATCGATGAAGAATTTTCTATATTGTTGATGCATCATTTTCGGGAACTCAAGCATAGTACGAAAGAGAACACAATACAACAATCCAAGTATCAAACATATAGAATCATTTAGACAATATTGAGGTTGCACTGGACTTCTGCTCTCTGAAAGAAGAAGCCTCAACTCCACTTTTATAGACTCCAATGTGCAATTCATATAAACTACATATTAGCATAGTTGCATGCAACTGTCTCATGCATAGCCTTGAGGCTTTAAACTTATAATGGGTGCACATGTCCAACGATCTCCCAATCATGTTACCCATATTTAATTTTGACAAATATTTATTAAGGAAAATTGATCGTATGATGATGCGTGCTAAGAGTTCAGAAAATATCGCTAACAAGTGCACTAATGATATCAAGTAATAGAAATGTGAGTAGAATATCGTTCCCATGAGGATTGATATTACTATCTATATAATCTTAAAAACTAATAGGAGATAATATAATTTTTGGATAAAATTATTTTTGAAAAGATAAAAACAAAAGATAAAGTTGAGATGACATCAAGCACTGAATTAGGATGAGATACGATATGATACAAATAAACTTTATTCTACCACACGATTAATGAAATTTTAATTTTAATTAAATTTTTATGTGGATTAGAATCTACAAAAAAATATGTTTTCCTATTAAGCATGAATCAACTATCGTAATTCTAAATAGACTTTTGACTGCTCTTCTTTAGGATGTCAATCTCATCTTCTAAAAATTAAGATATACTAAATTGTATCTCCTAAACTATCAATTTTTCCTCTTCATAATGCTAATATAATAAACCACACACCTAAATATTTCTTTCCAAAATACTATTTGGGTATGGCATGAATGCTTTGATTGAAATCACATATCAAGTTCAATGACCAAAGAGAAACAAGAATCCACTATTCCTATCCATGATGCTTGTTAGATCAATATCTAATATAATCAATGAAAAACATTAAGAACAACATTCATGCTTATATAAAATTTGAGGAATTAAAATTAATTAAATTAAGGCCTTGTTTGGATTGAGGTATTAGGGGGAGTAAGGTGGAAGATGAGTGAGTGATGTTAGTTAAATCGTGTTTGGCTAAAAAAATATTAAAGTCATATGGGTTTGGAGGGCTGAGTCACGCCTCCAAACCCCAAATATTTCATTCCACCAAATTAGTGGAATTAGGGGGAATGAAACTTTTTAGGCAAAACTACTCCTTTAAAAAAATTTCTAAAATTATACCGTAGTTCATTTAAAATGATATTCTTCCTTATATTATTTTGATTTATGAAAAAAATATTTGACTTGAGTTCATTTGTTGGTTTAACTTTATTTTTTCTATCTTATTTTATAATTATTTAATACTTATATTTGTCTAACTTTTATTCATTCACATTTGTTTTTTCCTCGGACTAATTTTTTTATCATATTGAATGTCTTCATAATATTCTTTTTTCAAATTAGTTATTTTTTATTGAATTTGAGATAAAACAATTATTTTTATGATCATTTTTACTTTAGCACCTTAAAGTATTGTCATTTGAATAATATTTTTTATTTATGTAATGATAATATCATTTTTTTCACTCTTTTTATATTTATATATCATATTCAATCTTTTTTATCTTTATTTTATAAAAAAATAAAAAGATAAAAATATTGTGAAAGAAACAAAATACATTGAGAAAAAAATAATACTAAAGATAAGAGAAAAAACATATAAAAAATATAAAAAATGATAAATATATAAATATTATAATAAATTAAATAAATATATAATAAAATACTATATTTATTAAGGGTCATAAATAGTAATATGTAATAAAGGGTATAAATGACTTTTATTTAAATTATTCAAATATGTCATGATTTAGTTTAATCCATCCACCACCATAAAATTTTATCCAAACATGAGTTTAATAATAATCCACCACACTTCACCACACTCCACCACCCCATCCTATACTTCACCATCTCGTACCACCCCTCCATTAGTTAGTTCCCAAACAAAGTAAGGGTTCAACATGTTCTCCTTACAATAGAAATCACTTCATAAAAATAAACAAAAAATTGTAATAGGAGTTCATCCTTAAGAACAAAAGAGAAGAATAAAGATCAACTAAGGATTAAGAGCTTGTTTGGCTTAGCTGATAAAAAATATCTGATAAGCACTAATGCTGATAAGCATTTTAAGTGTTGATACTTATTTTAAAATATAAGTAGTTACATGTTTGGATAAAAGTACTGATAATATTAATAAATTATTATAATATTTGTTAAAGTAGATATTGACTAAGATACCCTTAAAGTTATATGATAATAATATCAAAAAATATGGATAAAAGAGTAATATAGTTGATTAAAACTAATAAGCCAACAATTTTAAAATAAGTAAGGGGGACCCTGCTTATTTTTTCAACTTATAAGTAGTTACCTAACAACTTATAAGTATATTTTTTTATTTACTAAACATAGAGATTTTATAAAATTTACTTATAAGTATTTTTAACCTACTTATAACTTAGTCAAACAGACCCTAAGACATCACAATAATCTCCTTCATAATATGCGCAAAATTCTTCTTCTCCAAGCATTAGACTCTTTACATGCTTGATGTCTACCTCTAATAAATCTTAGGAGTCCTATTTATAATTTCCCCAATGTCCCTTATTTTGTGAAGAGTCATCCTTTTATAATTTATTTTGACTAAAATTTCATGAGATTTTCACTTAATCTTCAAATTCAAGTCCATAAAAAAATAAAATTTAATCAATTAACTTCACCAATACTTTCGAATCAACATTTCATAGCTCGTGACAGAAATTTCACGGCCGTGAACGAAAGGTAATATCAACATCTCAAGATTTCATGATCTATGACAATGATTTCACGATTGTGACTGAACCAATGAAATTTTACTTTAGAACCATCACAATCCGTGACAAAGATGTCACGGTCATAACTAAAACTATTCTTCTTTTATTTTTTTCATATATTTATTTTTCATAAGTGCACTTACTTGTAAGTGACCTTCCAACATAATTTCTATATAGTAAATTCACTTATATGCAACAATCAACTTTATAACTAATCAAAAATATCTTTGGCAATGAAGAAGTTACCTATAAGGTTTTTACGACTAACCAAATAATCCCAATATTTTTTTGAACTTAGTCTTTCTTTTCACGAATATTATTAGTATAATAATATTTATTATTGTTATTATTTCATTACGCACAGATTGGGAAATAAGACTAGGTCTTATACTCATTTTTTTCCCAAAACATCTAAGACCAGTTTAAATTGAGAATAAAAGTTAAAAAAATAGATACATGAATACACTATGTAGTTGTATTACAAGTGAACATATTCCAATATAATCATATTTTTAGGTTTTTCAGAAACAGACTTAATTTAATTTTTATTTATAATGATTTTATAGATTTTGAGATAATTTTAAAAAATATTAAAATATTGACCAAGTTAATCATATTTTAAAAGATGTTTGACTAAATTTTAAAAACAAGTTTCTATTCTTCTCTTTATTTTTAATCTAAATTGGACCCTAAAGATTAGCTTATAAGTCTCACACAATATATAATATTAGATTATGCAAAATTTTGAATTTTGTATGACCGTTTTAGAATAAAATATGTTCATGGATTAGAATTTGGAGACTATGGTATGGACTAGAAAAAGCGGAGCTTATTGATCAGCGACTTGAGACTTTTTTTTTCTTTTATGGCTATCCATTTGAAATCAGCGATATTCGAAATTAATAATATTTAACTAATTAGGAGTGAAGACCTTTTTACCAGGCCTAAGGGAACGTTTGGTATGAGGTAATTCAGATAGACTACCGATTATTTAATTTAAAATTCTCAGGGCCCATTATATTACCATGTTTGGCTGCAACAGATTACCGGTGATTTTTACTTCTCTGGTAATCTAGATTACCACTCACTGGTAGTAATCTAAATTACCACCTCACTGATAATGAAGATAGCACTCATGAAAAATGTCTTTCCAGATTACCATCAAGATGACATGCATTTTGACAAATTATCCCTTCAACCGAACTTTAAAAATATTTATATTTTATTACAAAATAATAGTCTCCAACATAATCTTCTAAATTTTTTTAATTATTTTACATATGATTAATAATATAAACTCATATTTGACCTAACTCATTTTTTTATTTTTTATTTATATTTATTTTAATTCAATAATTTTGAAGGGTATTTTAGTAATTTTTTATTTTGTAGTTTAAATTATAAGTTATGTTTTTTGTTACTTACCAAACGCTATATATAATATTATCGATAATTTATAAAATGATAATCTATTTTAATAATGATCTAAATTATCGATTAATAAAAATTGAGAATGCCCTAAACGACCTGACCGAGTTCGAGGGGGCCCTCAACATTACATAATCTTTTTTTTTTCGATTTTAATTTTAATGTACGAGGTGAAGCAGAAGAAGTTGAACGTACCGTTCCCACTTCGTTTGGTGGATCTCTCACACTCCACCGTTTCTTAGAAGCAAGGCGGGTCTCCGGTCGCCGTCGTCCCCGCCGCCCCTGCCGCTCCCCGCCGCTTCCGTGATACCTCTCTATGGCTCTTGCCTACTTGGAGGATCTCGCATCTCGGTCGTAGCTGAACGTTAAAGAGGTCGACCCCCTCCTCCTCCGGCGGCCATGGCGTCCTCCGAGCAGGAGTCCAGCGGTACGACCCTCATGGATCTCATCACCTCTGATCCTGCGCCGGCAGCGTCCTCCGCACCGTCGGCACCGACGCCCTCTTTGGCTGCCTCGGGCACCTCCTCCACGCTCGGCAAGCCGGCGACAGAGCGGAAATCGAAGAGGGCGACGCTTATGCAGATCCAGAACGAAACCATCTCCGCTGCCAAGGCGCTCAACCCCGTCAAGGCCCTTCCCCAGCGACAGAAGAAGAAGAAGAAGGTCCTCTCACCTCTCGTCATCCTTGCTTTCTCCGTTTTCTCTTCTGCTTTGTTTGTGGATTCTTCTTCTCTTGAGCTACACTTCGCGTCATTTTTAATCTCTGAGGTCCCCAAGTAATCTCTACCTTCTTGATTCTTCAGCACCGCCATGTCAGATCAGGTCGGAGCCGAACCCTGCACTTTTCTGTGGATTGATTTCATCTTGCTAATTTTTTGAGGAATCGAAATGAGTCTGATCGCTGATTCTTACGTTTTTGTTTTGCTTAGAAAATCTCTCAAAGACAATTGGTGAATCATGTTTTCCCGAAACTAGCTGTATACAACTCAGTGGATCCGTCTGTTGCACCTTCACTTCTCATGGTATTTCCATGTCCCACTCTTCGTTCTTGTCTGCTTCTGTTCCCTTTTGAGTGGATGCACATTTTATAAAAAAAAATATGAACGAGAATTTATTGATTAGACTTACAAAATAGCAAGAAGAAGCTTCCTGCGATTTTGTGTTGTACTAGTTATCTTAATTAATATAAATTAGTAAGACGTTAGAAATGGTGATTAAATCTGAATAACTGCCCTTGTCATTATACTGAGTATGAGAATGACATTCTGGCACACATCATGCAAAGTACTGTTTTATTCAAAGAAGAGTATGTGATGATTTCTTTGATGCTTGAACATATGTGATTTAACTGTCTTCACTTCCCCTTCACTTGTACAACAGTGGAAGCAAAAAAGATACCTGAGACCGAGAGGTGTATAAATATGTTTCAAAAAGTAACTTAATCGTTATCGAGCAGAAGGAATGGGTTCACAAGAGTTCATTTTGTGGTGAAAGAAACTAATAAAACAGACCAGTGAACTCCCTAAAGAAACAGTGAGGATATTAGAAATAATGATAAATAGTATCAGCATTTTTTTTCTCTATGATTACAGATATTTGTTAACCTTGATTCATGGTGGATAACCCTAAAAAATGCTTCAATTTCTTTCATCTTTTCTGTCTACAGCTGCATCAGCAATGTGAAGATAGGAATGTTTTGCAATATGTTTACTACTACTTGGCGAGGATTTTGTCCGATACTGGTGCTCAAGGTTTAAGTCCAGGTGGTGGTATACCTACACCAAACTGGGATGCACTTGCTGACATTGATGCCGTTGGCGGAGTCACTCGAGCAGATGTGATACCGCGAATTGTTGATAAATTCTCTTCGGAGTCGTTAAATGTGGACATTGAATGTAATCTTTTTCATGCTTTTTCTATGATCTAAATCATTCTTTTTTCTAAAAAGAAATCCATCCTACAATCTTGTTATGCCGTAGCCACCATAAGTTGTATAAGACCAGGAGGTTCAATATTGTTTGCGGTTTAATTATTGCAAATAGAATCCTAATTTACCACAATCATGAAGATGTTTGACAGCCAAACCTTTATAAACAAGAGAAGAGGCTTGTGAAAATAGATATGCATTGTATTGAAGTAAAGATTGCTAGGAACTTTATTTTAACCTGATAATTACTCTGCGCTTAAAAACTATAACTACCTGTTCTTTGTGCTTCTTCAAGTCACAAATTGGCAAAGTTACTAGTTGCAAGTCATTGCAAGGCGGTATTGGACAAGTATACCATTTTCTTTCCTCTCAACTCCTTTCTCTCCCTATTTTTGTTCTAAATTAACTATGGTCTTTTGAAGTTCATGCACGAAGGCTTGCTGCTCTGAAGGCCCTTACTTCTGGTTCAGCCAACAATTTTGAGATCTTAGAGAAGTTATATGAAATTGTTTTTGGTATTCTGGAAAAGGTTTTCTCTAAATCACATTATGTTTCTCAAAGTATTGGTTGTTGAATATCTTTCTAAAACCAAGTATTGATAAAACGTACAATGCAATTAATATGAAGTCTTTTGTTAAAAAAATGAAGTCCTTGTAGTAGCCTAAGAGCTTGGAAAAGCATCGAGTATCTTTGTTCATGATCCTCTGGGGCTGCATGATTCAATTCTTTCCTATTTTTCTGTCCTTATATCGGGAAAGAAAGCAAGTGAATCGATTGTAATATAGCCTCAATGTTGCTCCCCTGCTTTTAGCATTTGGATGTCCATTTTTAATTTGATTCCTTTATTTAAATTAAACTAAGCATTCTTTTTGTTGCATCTATGCAGATATTTCCTCTTAGGCTAGCTCAAGGGTGTATGTATGGACTGGTGCCAGACCTACTAGGATGTGTTTTTGTTTAGTCTACTTGACTTGAAAAGATACCTGTGCATGCCAGCACACCACTTTATACTGGAGTCTGCTCAGTGTCTCTGATATGCCCACTGCAGTCTGGTACATGAATCCTCCAGTACACTAGATAGCAACATAACATAATAAATAATTTTTGAAGATCTATTGATGAATCATATGGTTTGAATAATTCAGTTTGGTTTTTTTAGTCATTGCCTCATGACAATTTCACTTTCATTTTGAGACACAGTGCATGAGAAGATTGTTCTCTAGGATTCCATTGATAATGAATACCTGTGCACAGGCACTTTGGGAAGCAGTAGGATAGTTTCTTGTTTACCGCTATTTTTAGGAAAATCTTTGTAAGATGTATCTACCTCAAAATGGTTCCATTCCCCTCCTTCCCTCCACACTCGACTATGTGCATGTTTGAAGAGGGAAAAAAACCTGTTCAGCATACATCAAATGTTCAAAAATAGAAGCGGCTACATAATAGATAAGAGGAGTCAGTATAGCTTAGATAACTATGAATAAGCAAGAAGAAATATGACTCTTAAGTAAATCTTGGCTGTCCAACTTGGCTTTATTAGTCAGATCTTGTCTTCTTTGAACAACTGAAATTACTTTGTCTATGAAATCTTAATTTTAGAGCTTATACGTCTTTAGAGAAGATCTCTGAGGCAAGAAGTTAAGGTAGTGTCTTTCAATGCCCTTCATGCAAAGCATTATATCCAGTTTTTCTCTGGTTAAATATATCTGCATCTGCAATTGCTGTCTCACAAACTATGGATACATAAGAAGATCATGATTTTGTGTTTGCGTTGGTTGTGATTAAAATTTTATTTACCTATAACTTTAAGCAATATTTGGTTTCAAGGGAACTTCTTTTGTAGGAATACGGAAGGCGAAACCCGTGTCGAATGGTCCTAGTGGTACAGATACTATTGCAAGTTTATTAGCTTCACTGCTGGAAGTAGTGCGCACAACTGTAGCATGTGAGTGCATTTATGTTCGCGCAATGGTAATTAAAGCCTTAATTTGGATGCAAAATCCACATGAATCATTTGAAGAACTGGAGTACATTATCGCAAGCGAACTGTCTGACCCTACTTGGCCTTCGGCGTTGCTGAATGATGTCTTGCTCACTTTACATGCATGTTTTAAGGTACTTCCAAATCGGGTCCAACTTTTTTTTTTTGAGAGGGAAAAGGATGACCCCTGATAGGATGGTTGTCATTAGGGCTGGCAATAAGCCAGGCCGTTCATGAGCGGTTCGTGGCTTGGCCTATTTTGAGTCTTGCTCGACTCGCCTTTCTAGATAAATAAGCCAAGCTCGGAATTAAGATTTGACCTTTTTATTTAAACAGGCTTAGCTCGTCTATATTATGCCTAGCTTGTTAGCTTATAAGGCCAACTTATATAATTAATATATATTATAAAACTTAAAAGTGTTTAGCATATGAGCCAAAATTATTAATAATTTTGATTCAAAAAAATCAAATGTAATGTCGAAAGAGGTACAATAAGTCACTTTTATTCGAAATTATTATTAATTTTAGTGTGTTAGATATGTACAATGCTAAACTGCACAATATTTTCTTTTTAATATTATAAATATAAGTTAAAATATAATTTAATATATATTTATTAATTAATAAATATGGCTTAATAAGCTATTAAGCTAGGCCAGACTTCTTGAATTTAATAAACAAGCCAGACCAAACTTAATTTTTAACCCTATTATAGGCCTTTGGCCTAGCTTGTTTATTAAACTTTTTAAGCAGGCTTGGCCTATTTAAGTGTTGGCCTAGCTCGGCTCGACTCGTGTCCACCCCTAGTTGTCATCCATGTATATATATAAATCTATGAAAATATCATGTACAAGTAAACGTTCTCGAAGGGAGAGAGGCAAAAAAGGTGAGAGAACCGAGGATAAGAAGCCTCCTACCCAAAACCCCACTCCCGAAGGAGAAAAGAAATATGGTGTACAACGGCCTCAGCCTGACATCTCTCCCACAAAAGATGGTCCGGTTGCGCTGGAGCCAGATGACCCAGGAACCGGCTAAGAACGTCGCCAGTAGTGGTCTCCACCCCTGCCTCCGGCTCGCAATAGCGCGAATTGGGTCCAACTTTTAATGAGTCTTTTACTGATTAGAGAGGCTAGCTCATTTTGATACTTCATTTACTTAACCAGTAAATTATCATCCAATCAAGAACTGGTTGTATGCCATTGTAATTACACCAACTTTTGCCTGCTTATTTTTCTTAGCTATTGTTGTCTCATTGAACATTAGTAGTTGATTTTGGATAGTCTTCTTTGATTGAGATTATCTCATAATGCAAGAAGGATATTAGTGCAAAAATTGTAAGTAAGTTTGTTACGTTGGCCTGGGAAAATATACTAACTTCACAAGAATGAAAATGATGTGGTTGCACAGTTAAAACAAGGATATTATGAGATTGAAAGAGAATCAGCATTGCCTTGTGCTAGGTTATGTTGCATTCCGTATGTGGAAATTCTTATTTATCAATTGAGAATTCCTCTCAAATGAAATTAAAAAGTACTTCTTAACCTAAAGTTTGATGAAGTGTGCAACCTGTTACTTCCATTTTTAGACATTCTGGCATTTTCTTCTTTCTTCGAAGTTAAAGTGCTAGTAAGAAGTGTTTCTCACATGTCTGTTTTTCTTATCTTTCTTTCGATATGATATTATCAAATGATTTGCTTTGTTTTTATCTACCAGGCAACCCCAGATATGGCTGTCACCCTACTTGAAATTGCAAAAATATTTGCCACTAAAGTCCCTGGAAAGATTGATACAGATGTACTGCAACTTCTTTGGAAAGTGAGTTCCTATGATATTTTATTATGTTTTTCAGCATGTTATATTTTATTTCTTTGAACCGGAGAATATGGAGTTTCATTTTTCTTACCTAAACTGAACATTTGCTAGCTACTATTTGTTTTTATTAATTTCATTTGTTGTTTTAGTCACGGAGGAGGATATTAAGAATAGATGGGAAGAGTATTTCAATAAGTTATTCAATGATGGATGTGAAGGTTCCCGTTGCGATTTGGAGGACTTGGCTGTTAGTGAAGGTGAGCTTAATAGGTCATTTTATCGCAGAATTAGAGTTGCGGAGGTTAGAGAAGCTCTTAAGAAAATGGAGAATGGTAAAGCTATTGGACCGGATGGGATACCGATTGAAGTTTGGAAATGTTTAGGAGAAAAAGGTGTGTTGTGGTTATGTAAATTGTTTAACGAGATTTTACGGTCAAAAAAGATGCCTGATGCTTGGAGAATAAGTACGTTAGTTCCTATTTACAAAAATAAAGGGGATATTCAGAATTGTGCAAATTATAGAGGGATTAAGCTTATGAGTCATACAATGAAGTTATGGGAAAAAGTGATTGAACATAGATTGAGAGTGGAGACTAGTATTTCTGAGAGACAGTTTGGATTCATGCCAGGAAGATCCACTACAGAGGCGATTTATTTACTAAGGGGAATGATGGAGAAGTATCGAAGTAGGAAAAGAGATTTACATATGGTTTTCGTTGATTTAGAAAAGGCGTATGATCGTGTACCAAGAGAGGTACTCTGGAAAGCCTTGCAAAAGAAAAGAGTGGGTGTTGCATATATTAAGATTATACAAGATATGTACGATGGGGCATTGACTAAGGTTAGGACACCAGGAGGAGAGACGAAAGCATTTCCTATAAGAATTGGCCTACACCAAGGATCATCTTTAAGCCCATATTTGTTTAACTTAGTTGTGGATGCTCTAACCGAGAGTATCATAGATGAGGTACCTAAGTGCATGCTCTTTGCTGATGATATCGTACTTTTAGCGGACTCAAAAGATGAGATTAATGCAAAATTGGAAATATGGAGAAACACGTTGGAGTCAAAGGGTTTCCGTTTAAGTAGGAATAAGACAGAGTATATGCATTGCAATTTCACGAATAGACAATTTAGAGGCGATTCGGAAGTTAGGTTAGGAGATGATATAATTTCTCAAGTGACAAAGTTTAAATATTTGGGATCAATTATAAGACAAGATGGGGAGATTGATGATGATGTTAACCATAGAATTCAAGCTGGTTGGTGTAAGTGGAGGAAGGCTACTGGAGTCCTTTGTGATAGGAAAGTACCCCATAAGGTTAAAGGGAAATTCTACCGCACTGCTATAAGACCAGCAGTGTTATATGGTAGTGAATGTTGGGCTATGAAGGGACAACATGAACATAAAGTGGGGGTAGCTGAAATGAGGATGTTGAGATGGATGTGTGGTCATACTAGAAAGGATAAGATTAGGAATGACCATATACGTAAACGAGTCGGAGTGGCACCTATTTGCGAGAAGCTGGTAGAAAATCGTTTGAGGTGGTTTGGTCATGTCCAGAGAAGGCCATTAGATGCGCCAGTAAGGAGGGTAGAGCAAACAATCTGGAGTCCGATTAAAAGAGGGAGAGGGAGACCAAAGCGAACACTTGACGAGCTAATAGAACGAGATCTATTAACGAATAATATACCAAAAAATTTGGTTACTGATAGAGCGCAATGGCGTCGTATGATCCATGTAGCCGACCCCACCTAGTGGGATAAGGCTTTGTTGTTGTTGTTGTTGTTGTTGATGCAAATTTCAGATCATAAATGTGCGGGAACTGTTGTTCATCATCAATATATTACTTCGTGCTTTACTTGATACGAGTTCATTTTTTTTGAAATGCAAGTCGAGATTTTTCTCATAGTTATGTAAAGATAGTTTTGACGTTAGATAATTGAGGGACAGAATATCATTTTGGCATCATAAACACAGAAGCACATCACATCATGGTTTCAACTTTGTTTTTTATGGTAAACAAAACCATGTGCTAATTTACAGCATAAGTGACTGATTCTTCCTAATTTGTGTGCTTATGAGTAATAAGTAGATAATCCCTTAAAAAACTTACAAGAAGATAGATGGCTGTTTTCTATTATCTTTTTTCTTTTTCCATCGGCACAAGGAAGACAAGGTTTACTGGTATCTGACTACCCTATGCAACCAGATTTCTCCTCATCAATGAGCATGTTTCTGAACTATAAGTATCTTCGATTGTGGTTGTCTTTTCACAGTGCACAACTCTATACAGGAAATATAATATAATCATAGCATGACAATTCCAAAAAACTAGTCTATAGGGTTTGATTGAGAGTGTACGCCATCTTTTCGAGTCTCCACAGCTCTTTCAATAGTAGCTATTTTTGGTTTTCTTGCTAGACATGCCTTGTTGGAGCTGGACCAGATGGGAAGCATACTGCATTAGAAGCAGTTACAATTGTTCTTGATCTACCTCCTCCACAGCCCGGGAACACGTATGGACTCACATCTGTTGATAGGGTCTCTGCATCAAACCCCAAGTCTGCTTTGGCGTTGCAGAGACTAGTGCAAGCTGCAGCAAGACACTGTTGGTTGTTTTGCTTATTTACGTTCAGTGGAACTATGATGAATCTGTGTATCCAAAATGTGTGTTTGATCAGTAGCCAATTGGTACAGGTGTGGTTTCTTGGTGAAAATGCAAACTATGCTGCTTCAGAATATGCTTGGGAATCTGCAACACCTACTGGTACCGCATTAATGATGCTAGATGCTGACAAAATGGTGGCTGCTGCAAGTTCCCGCAATCCTACTCTTTCTGGCGCTTGGCATGCCTTCAAAGATGCGCCTTCAGTGGAAGTTGGGAGGTTTTTTCCTGCCTCGTTTGATTTGGAGTGCCATGATTAAAATTTTATTGTGCTTGTAATAAATGTTTTACCTTTTGGTCCTTCTCAGATTCGAATTCTTGCTGCTCATGCCTTGATAACCATAGCCATTAGGTCAGGAGAGCCTTACCGTTTGCAGATATATGAGTTCTTACATGCTTTAGCTTTAGGAGGGGTACAATCCCATTTTTCAAAAATGCAACTCAGTAATGGGGAAGATCAAGGTGCTAGTGGTACTGGTCTTGGATCATTAATAAGTCCTATGATTAAGGTTCTTGATGAAATGTACAGAGCACAAGATGATCTAATTAGGTCAGTAAAACAGGTGGATGTTATTATCTTCAAGACTTAACTTTGTCCTAAATCCTAATGTGTACTTATTCACAATGTTTTTATGCAGAGAAATGCTTAATCATGACAACGACAAGCAAGAATGGAGTGATGAGGAACTAAAGAAACTTTACGAGACTAATGAGAGACTACTTGATTTAGTATCATTGTTCTGCTATGTTCCAAGAGCAAATTATCTACCTTTAGGTCCTATAAGGTATTGTAAGATTGTTGACAGTTGAAGTTATTTCACAATATCTAATTAAATTATGTGTCTAATACCAATGCCAATTTCTGTTGAAGATGATTGTGTTATGGGTGGGACTCCGTAGTTGCATGCAATGCTCGCAATTTAGACTTAGGGCCTTGTTTGACAAACACAAAAAAAAGATTCTGAGAAATGCTACTTCAACTAGTTTTTTTTTGCCAAAATGCTTATCTCCCAAATAGGCCCCTTTAGACTACGAGGATTTTTATTTTACAAGTAATTTTCTATTGGTTCATCTAAGTTGCTAGCTGGTATAATGTCATCGGAAACTCCATTTTCCTGTAAGCTAGGTTCATGTTCATAATGTCGTTGCCCTCAGTCAAGCTATCTATGTAACCACTATCAAGGAAATAATAAGAACCTTTTAGTCGAGATATGAGTTTGTACACACACATCTAACTTAGTTCTGAATGACCTTTTTTTTAAAAAAATTATTAGCCAACCACTTAGTATTAAAACAAAAAAAGGGAATTTACAGTTTCTGAATGACTTTTCATAGTGTAATATTGTTTATTGACCTAAACTTGAAAGTAAACAAGTATCCAGTGAGTGTTTTGTTCTGCAAACAAGTGAAATACAAATTTGTAGGATGATTGTATTAGATTATGGCATATAATAGCTTTGCAGCTTAGATTGCTTACTTGGTCATAGGAATTTATTATCTGTAATTTTAAGTTCCTGATGTTGGTGAAGCAAAGTGGCCACCATCTTTAAATGTTGGTTTGAGTGTAAATAATGATGAGGTTAATCTAGCAATAAGCCCATGATTTGATCGTTATTATTTTTTGTCTCATCTTATGATTTCTTGAATTTCATTTTACAGTGCGAAACTCATTGATATCTACCGCAACAGACATAACATCAGTGCATCTTCTGGGCTGAATGATCCAGCTGTTGCAACTGGAATAGCTGATTTGGTATATGAATCCAAAGAAACACATGTAGAACCTGAAACAATTGATCCTGATCTAGATATGGCCTGGGCAGCAGGTTTAGATGATGGTCCATGGGGTGGAAACACAGCTGCGATGGAAAAAGTAGGTGCCTCTCTCATTTCAGAGAAATTTCTTATCATTTTACAATGACGACTGCTTCTTGAACAATATGGAAAGCAAAGCTGCAATATCGTTTTTTGAGGAACAAATCTGCAGTATCATTATCGGAGAAAAACACAATAAAAAAGAAACTCTAATATTTACTGATCGAAAACTAGTGTTTCTTTGCTTATCTGTCACTCAATTAACTTTTAAATGCTACGTCTAGTTTTCAGTTATGGTATGAATTTTAGACTTATGTGTTGTTTTTCAGGTTAATGATTTTCTTGCTGGTGCTGGAATCGATGCTCCTGATGTTGATGAAGAGGAGAACACGACTTCTAGGCCATCTGTCACTTATGATGATCTATGGGCCAAGTCAATTCTAGAAACATATGAAGTTGAGGTATTAAAATCATTCTTTTGATTATTCCGTAAGTATATACTTCGTGAACAGAAGTTAACCTCCTATTTCCATTACTGTAGGAAGATGATGCAAATTCGGGGGCGTTGTCTCCAGACTCAACTGGATCTGTTGAGACTTCCATATCATCTCACTTTGGTGCTATGAACTACCCATCCTTGTTCAGTTCAAAACCATCAGGCTATGGAGTTTCGCAAAATTCGGTATTCCCCTCGTGCTTCATTGATAAATAAAACTATCTTCCTATCATTTCTCTTGTTTATTTGGTTTATAGCTGCAGTTATCTATTTAAAGTGATATAAAAATATTCTGAAAGTTTATTCATAGCTAAGAAGTTTGGAGGATGATTCAATTAGTAAGGAATTCTCCTGCTGTAGTTATTGATGTGGAAGCTCGAAAACTTTACATTGTAGTTCTACGCTGCGTTTGGAAACGGAACCGGAGCCAGAACCGGCTCCGGTTCCAGACCGGTTCTCCAAACGATAAGACGTTTGGAAGAACCGGACGACGAATCCAATGGAAGAACCCCGGGTCACGTGACCCGGGGTTCTTACCACCGGTTCCTGCTTTTAGCAGGAACAGGTGGTTCTTGTGTGCTGTTGTGCACTCACGGGTGCAACAACAGCATTAAATGCTGCTGTTGCAGCCTTTTTTTTTTTGGTTGTTTTTTTTTCTTTTTTTTTTTTACTTTTCTTATTCAACTTTTAGTTTTAAATAATAATCCTTAATTTAAAATTAAGTTATTAATATAATTATTAATTATTCCATTATATTTTTAAAACTAATATTTTTTAATTATCTTTATTATTAAATTTTATTAATTTAAATATAAAATAAAAATAAGTTTCATAAATTACTCATGAGAATAATTTTATGTTATTTAAATTCATTGTATAAGAAAATAATTAGTACAATATTTTTTATAAAAATATAATTATTCCATTATATTTNAAAATAAGTTTCATAAATTACTCATGAGAATAATTTTATGTTATTTAAATTCATTGTATAAGAAAATAATTAGTACAATATTTTTTATAAAAATATAATTATTCCATTATATTTTTGTAAGATTAATTTTACTTATTTATTAATTACTTTTAATTAGTTTTAACCGATATGTTTTATAAAATATTTTTTTATGAAAATATTAATTTATGATATTAGTTAATATTAATTAATATAATTTTTAAATTCAAATCAATTTTATCTTTATTAAAAATATATTTTATATCTACTATTTTCATCTTTCATCCAAACACCCCTAGAATTTATTTATAATCATTACATTTTAATTCATCCAAACACAACTAGAGTTAATCTATCAAATCAAAGAACCCGGAGAACCCCCGGTTCTCTATCCAAACGCACCGCTAAGGTTTGTGAGGAGAAAAGATAACGAAATCTAATTGGAATTTTGTTCGTTTATTTCAGGACAACAGGTCAGGAACAAATAGGAGGAGGTATAGGAGCAGTTCTGTTGATGCCACATCATCGTCTTCTCAGAACATTGGATCTCCGGTTAGCTTCAAAAAAAGAACCTTTGTTCACTGCATATAGCAGATGCTTTAAGCTATAATCTTGTGCATGTAGGTCAGGGAAGAACCACCATCATACTTATCTGTAGTTCATCAGAGATTTGAGTCCTTTGAAAACCCGTTAGCCGGAAGTGGGTCCCAGAGTTTTGGCTCTCAGGATGAAGATTCAAGTTCACATAACCCACAGTTTGGGCGAGCATTATATGACTTTACATCAGGAGGTGATGATGAGGTAAGCCTGCAAGTTTTAGAGGAGGTTCCATTCCGTTACTGGCCAAGAAGCTGATTTTCCTCTTATTAGTAATTCTTTCTATTAGGCATCAGTTTTCCATTTTCAATTTGCTGAATCAACAAAATTAATTCTGTATTCCTTTGAAAGAAAGGCAATGCCTCTTTTGACCTGAGTATAACATTTCGCAGCTGAGTCTGACAGCTGGAGAAGAGGTTGAGATTGATTATGAGGTTGACGGTTGGTACTATGTAAGTACACATGCCACCCATTTACTTACCAAGGGTGAAAACATCTACGATCTTCATGTCTCCTTGTGGTTCAGGTGAAGAAGAAACGACCTGGAAGAGATGGAAGAATTGCTGGATTGGTGCCAGTTCTCTATGTCAATTCATCTTAATGGCATCTTGTGGATGCGGCCAGAAATGCTCAGAGATACCATACCAGAAGCTTCATCTTACTGTGCTCGTGAAGATTTGGGGGTTGATCCATCTAGTCGGCTTCTATTCTTCACTCATATTTATTCGAGCACGTATCGGGAGCATTTCAATTTTTGTTAAATTTGCAGTTCGTTGTAGATTATTGTGAAATAGGTACAGTTTTTCATTCTTTTTGACCCTTTGTAATACCTCACTTGTAGGCAAATATTAGCGTATTTAGTCATTGATTTCTCTCGATCAGCATCAGGATGTCAGAAGTGTGTTCCATTCTTGAACATTTGTAATGTGTGAGGACGATTCTGTTTTGTACATAACGTTCTCCGCCCAACTTCTTTTTCTTCTTTTTAATGCCGTCCCACATCTCTCTTTGGAATTGCAAATTATTTTCCCGTAATTATAAATGGTTGATTTGAACCAAATGAACCATGATACCTTTTGGAAATTCATTTTTTTTCATCTTATTTCTGGTATTCAAAGGTTTTAACTAAATAAATTTGAGGACTCCTTTGAAATTTTATGTGTAACTTTTATTTATTCAGTTTAATTTTGTTAATCCACTGGATAATCTCATTTTTTAATTAATATTCCTGTCAAAACAAGTTATTAACATTTGATTAGTCTTGATAGAGAAAGTGATTATTATCTCTTTTATCATCCATTAACCAATTAAATTATTGGTCATTCCATTTAGCTGATCAATTGAGACAATTTGTGTTGGATATTTCATTATTTTTCAATTAAAATAAAACGACTGTTATGTTTTTTTATTAAGAAATATTAATTTAATTTAATCGTAAAGAATAATCAAAGGGTGAGGAAGGAATTTAGGACACTGCCATGACTGTCTGGTTACAGGATAAGTGATACAGAACAAAATATCCCATTTGCACAAACCCCATCGCACACACCCAATCAAATTCCCCCAGCTTCCTTTTCTTGATTTGCCCCAAACCTCTTCTCTCACGTTATCGCCTGGATCGACAAATTTGTGACAACCCCTGCTCGAGATCGAGAGAGAGTATGAACTTTCGGAGCCTGGAGGAGTTCTGGGGATTCTACGTGAGCCAGCACTCGAAGGTGTCGACCCGGCGGTGGCACTTCGCCGGGACGCTGTGGGGGCTGGCGTGCGTAGCCTGCTCGCTGATGCTGGGGAGGTGGCTGCTGCTGCTGCTCGGCCCGGCCGTCGGTTACGCCCTCGCGTGGTACAGCCACTTCTTCGTGGAAGGGAACACTCCGGCCACCTTCGGCCACCCCTTCTGGTCCTTCCTCTGCGACCTCAAGATGTTCGCCCTTATGCTCACCGGCCAGATGGACCGCGAGATCAAGCGCCTCGGCAAGCGCCCTGTCCTCCAGTCCTTCTGACTTCACAGGCATATCCATCAGCGGATCAATAGATCTATTTATCTGTGTATTTGATCAGGAACAGGAACATGGATTCTTTCTTTCTTCATATAATTATATGTGTATCTTCCTCTCTCTTTACTGGACCATGTTGATGATTTGGGGATATTCTTCATAATTTACTTGTAATCTTAATCTTCTGGTATGTAAATGCTTACTGTTTTAGATGGATCTGTTACATACTGTCTTTTATTTTCCTTGCAAAATTGAGCTGTGTATCTTCTGATGCCGCCGCTGCTGCTTGGCTGATGCGATACAATACCAGAACAATCTGCTGCGCTGTTGGGAAGTTCTCGAACGTTTGCGGCGGCCGTCGTCGTCGTCTTGTGAGTGGAGTGATGAATCCTGTTATTGTGTCGTCGTCGCCCACAGTGGAACTGTGGAGTCGAAGAATCTGTTTGTATCGTACACGACGATGGTCCTGTTCCAGTTTCCATCTCTGTTTCATGCTTCGTGGATGGAGGCATTGATGGATTACTTTTTCCGATTCTTATCTTCTTTACAATTAGGAACCCAATTTTTGCATCGTATACGTAGCAAAAAGAGCAAATAAGCAAAGAAAAAGAACTATCGGATTGGTATTGAAGAGACTGTACTCTCAACATTAATGTATTCATGATCCTATGAAAAAAAAAATTGAACCTTGTGAGTGAAACGGATGGATCATGAACGGAAGACAATGGTGTAGATTCGTACCGCGGGTGAAACCGCCTGAGGAAGGCGAGCGCTTCGCTCTGACGGGTCCTCCCCCGCCCGCGGCTCCATAACGCCGCCGGAGAAGGCGGGAGGGAGGGACGGGCGGCCTCGATAGGTTCATAAATGCCGCCATCTGAGGACATTTCGATAATTAAACTTTTCCCGACAGCCGAGGATCAGAGAGAAGGGAAAAAAAAGGAGGGCGCGAAATAATGGAGGAACAAATAAAGAGGCGTTCCTGAGCAGAGGAAAACAAAAGGCCGCTAAGAAGCAAGCAAGAAACAGGCACGGTCGTTGGAGGTCATTGCCAGGGACTACAAGAAGAGGAAGACGTCGAGGAAGAAGAATTTGGAGGTCCTTTTGTTCGGCCGCCGCTGATTGAACGCGTCACGGCGGCAAACAACGTGGCCTTCCGCCGGCGGCTGTCCTGGTGGTCTTTTACTCTCTCTCTCTCTCTCTCTCTCTCTCTCTCACACACACACACACACACACACACACGCGGTCCTTTCATTACCTTAATTATTGTTCTATCTGCCCCTGGCAGCCGCCGGCGATCCCTCAAGAAACCTGGAAAGTTTGAAGGAGTGTCTCGAGCAGACTCATCTCCTCCCGGAGCTTGATCCCGATGTGTTCTCCTTGGAGAACTTGGGGGAGTGATGGGAGTCCGATTGGATCGGTAGAGCTCACGTTCACTTGGAGCCCTTGGCACCACGCGCGATGGTAGCCCCCAAGTGAATTGCCATTTTGACGGTCCAAGGACTCAGGGGTATGGGATCCTAATTCAGTGGAGCTATTGGAAAGTGTTCGAACTATTACTTTGATATTTTACTTCTGAGTATTATATGGTATAGTTTTTAATTGAAAGAGAAATTATAGTGCTTTCTATCAGTTTGCTTTAATTGCCATTTATCTTTTCTGCACGCTTAGAAGTTGTTTGATTAATTGCGATAATAGATATGCATTTGGCTGTTTAGTACAGTGTAAGGAGTTCCGTGAACCCCTCAATTTGCCTTGTCGCTTTTACAGCGCAATTATTGTGTTTAGTTTGAATTCCAGGTAGATGTGGTAGAGCTGATGGAAGGATCTCAGGATTCTGGTTCCACGCCACGTCTGCCGGGATCCGCAAAGGACTGTCAGGGGCAAAATTAATAACCTTCCACTCCGTCCTGGAGGCCTTGATGGTTCTAATATATTAGACAGGAATCTTCCCCGAGGTTCTATCAGTGGAGATTGTGTCTTTGAAGTTATGGTGGGTAGGTCTCCTCAGATTGTTGCTCCTACTTTCAGGAAAGGGTTGGAACTAGGTGGCCTTGCTTGGTACCTTTGCATCACATTGCTTTATTTTGTTACTGCATCTGAAATGTTGATCTGTACATACTTGGAGTATCCTTTACCACTGGGAGCACAGTGACAAAAAATGTCATGCAGCTCCGAGCATGAAACAGAAGAACCTGGTCAGTTGGTTTTTGAAAAATATATGTGAACATGTAATATATCTTCCTCAAAAAAGAAAAAAAAAATGAAATAAACCTGTTTTTCTAGGGTACGTGTAGTATTTCTTTCAAATACTTGCTAGTGAGAACAAGAGGCTTTCCTAGTTCTTGTTCTTATCTTATATGTGCATTATGTAGTTAAAAAGGCTTGGCAGTTACATGATACGTGTTTTTGCATGTAATGAGAAGTATACTACAAATTTTACAAATCATAATCGCTGTAATAAATACACAATCGATATCATGTCCACATTATTGACTTACTTGTCACATATGAAATAAGTTATCTGGTTACCTTCTTTCTGTTCGTTCATAACCTTACTTCCCAGTTAATTCTTTTTTTAGCTATCCCAGGGACTAAAATACTTTGATTTTGTATCAAAACAGAATAGTTAATCAGCACAATTTGATGATTTGTTCAAGAAGTCTTAAGATGAAGAATTATTGAGGGATAGGTAGTGCTCATCAGTTATTATGCTATCAGTTATTATGCTATTTTTTTTACTGATTATGAGTTGTCCATAAGTTGACAGTTGACAAGGTTCATGGACATCATTATTTCTCTATGCTTGTGTGCATGACCAACACTAGTCCTATGTAAATTGCAACAAACTTCTAAAAGAAAAAGAACTGCAACAATTTAATGTCCACATCACATTGATATCTGAGATCACATCTTGTTTTGAAGGGTATCTGAGGTCATGTCTTGAATTGGCCTTCAGATATATTTGTAATTCTACAACATAGGTTTGACCGAGGAGAAAGTTGAAAATATTTTATGTTGATGCTATTAATGATCTTCTTGGAAATGAACACTCTTCTGCTGTGATGGTACTTCCTTAGAAAGAGGACTTGCCAGTGACATTACTTGAACAAAGCAGCAAAGATGTGAATATTGAAAAGGAGGTGTGCTTCTGCTAATCTTGTTGTTCTCATGATTTATGTTATGTAAAAGTTTTTCTTTTATCATTGTTTACCTGTAATGTTAGTCAAAGAGCAGAAAAAAATATTAATTTATTTTTTCTATGAAAGTTGAGGCTTAAGCCCAAAGGCTTAGGTCCATATAATTAGATTAAAAACTTTGTTACAAGCAAGACCCGATACATCTATTTGAAGCAAAGGGAGTAGCCAAGCAGGACATGTTACAAAATCATGGAACCTGTTGGCAAGTGTTGTGGTGTTCTTGCCAAGCTAGTTAGGGCATGAGTTTTTGCACGCTTTGGTGATATGCTGAATTTTGACATCCCACTCTCATTGTAGGAGTTGCATGATGTTGGTGATTAGCGGATAACTCCTTCTAGGTGATAGTGAAACTATTGGAGGCTGAAGCATGCTTGAATCAAATTTCATCTACCTCAACTCAGTTGAAGACCATGCCTTTAATGGATTAGCAGTTATATTTTTTTTAGTTATGTTTGGCAGTTATATGCTATGTCTGTGTAGTTACTTGCAGAAGTAGTTTAGTTAATGTGTTAGTGTATGGGCTGCTCATATCCATTGAGCAGTTATGTAATGTTTTAGAATATAAATACTCAAGACAATGATGCAGTTATTTTTTATTGATTAACAAATAATAAATATCAATTATCATCATCTTCATCTGTGTGTTCTTCATTTTGCTGTTCTGCATATGAACTGTCATCAGAAATCAATCTGATCTATGAGTTAAACATAAGTAAATTGGTGAGTTTGAGTGTTAAGATTGTAAGAAACAACAGAAACATTAGTCTATAGGATCTTCTTTGCAGGATTTTTTCGAAAATGAGGTTCCCATCTGGAATGCGTCCTTGATGGCCCACAACTCGGCAAAGAGACCCGTGCTTTTACCTAGGTCTTTGCCAAATCTTGCTATCCAAGCTTCATTTTCATCTCTGATGACGTAGCTAATTCTAGCTTTGTGGGCATTGAGATTAGAAGGACCACCAGTGTTGAGCCGGCTATGTGTAGCAGTCAGGGTTGCTGATTACGGTATGTGTGGCTGCTGCAGAGGGAAAGTGTCCTCGTGAGGTGTCTATGTAGTTGCATTTGACATGCATGATTGTCCTCTCAACGTCCGGTGGGCGCCTGAACTCAAGTACAAAGAGTGCCTTATTACTGCAAGACTGGTGGAGCCAGAATCCTACAAGAAAGATTGTGCATGAGGGTGGGTGATGACGTCGAGTCGCTTTAGAAAGTAGATTCTTGGTGAGTCAAGCACATAGTGGGAGTCCCAAAGAATTGAGGACACATCGCATGTGGGAGTAAGCCTTCAAACTGTTTGCTGAAGCCAGGTAGCCTCAAAAGATATGTAGAGCATCCTTAGGTGCCCTTGAGCGAAGAGGGTAGAGGTTGGATGGTGTGACTCCTCGGCTTGTCAAACTTTGTTGGTTGTGAGGCTTTCGTGCATGGCCATCCAGAGGAAAGTTCTGATTCTCTGAGGGTCTTGCTATTGTCATATGATGCTCCATAGTCGATTTGACGGTTGCTAGCTGTGGGCGTAGAAGTAGGTTGTATGCAACCTTGACGTTGAAGCTTTTGATAATGTTGAAGGTCCATGTGAACTTGTTCGGGCTCTTGGAAGGGTATAAAGTGTTATTTCTCACAATCTTAACACTCAAACTCACCAATCCACTCGTGTTTAACTCATACACAATGAACACACCACATCAGATTGATTTCTGATGACAGTCCATATGCAGAACAACAAAATGAAGAACACACAAATGAAGATGATGATAACTGATGTTTATCATTTGATAATCAGAGAAAATAACTGCATCATTGTCTTGAGTATTTATACTCTAAAACATTACATAACTGTTCAATGGATAAGAGCAGCCCATACACTAACACATCAACTAAACTACTTCTACAAGTAACTACACAAACATAGCATATAACGACCAAACATAACTGAGAAAAATATAACTGCTAATTCATTAAAGGCATGATCTTCAACTGAGTTGATGCAAGTGAAATTTGATTCAAGCATGCTTCAGGCTCCAATACTCCCCTTTGGATTAAATTCCTTTTGACATTCCAATTTTGTTTCTCACCCAAGCAAACCTGCCTACAGGAAAGGATTTTGTTAACAGATCTACAGTTTGCATCTCTGTTTTGCAGTAAACAACCTTAACTTCCCCTTCTTCTTGCACTTCTCTTAGATAATAATATTTCACTTTAAGGTGCTTAGTTCTTCCATGGAAGACTGGATTTTGTGAGATCGCAATTGCTGCTTGATTATCAACATATAGAGCTATTGGATTCTCTGCCTTCATTCCTATGTCTTCAAGCAACTTTCTGATCCACACAGCTTGCTTAGCAGCCTCAGTTGCAGACATGAATTCTGCCTCAGCTGTGGATTGAGCCACCACTTCTTGCTTCTTAGAGCTCCATGAAAAACACCCTGATCCAAGAGAAAAACAATAGCCTGAAGTGCTTTTCAAGTCATCCACACAACCTCCCCAGTCACTATCTGCATATCCATGCAACTTTAACTCAGCTTTTCTTTCAAACTTTACTCCCAACTCTGCAGTTTCTTTCAGGTACCTTAGAATCCTCTTTGCTCCAGTCATGTGAATCTCTGTTGGGCAGCTTAGATACCTCGACATAGTGCTCACTGCATACATAATATCTGGTCTGGTAGCAGTGATGTACATAAGGCTTCCTATCAAGCTTCTATAAATACTCTCATCTGCTTTTGAACTGCCATCTTCTCTTCTCCATTTGTCTTTCACATTCATGGGAGTATTTACTGTCTTGCAGTCTTCCATGTGAAACTTTTTAAGCATCTCCTTCAAGTATTTCTTTTGACAGATGAAGATCTCACCTGCAGTCTGCTGTACCTCAATGCCCAGAAAGAATGACATTAAACCCAGATCAGTCATCTCGAATTCCTGCATTAAGCTTCTCTTAAACTCACTCACTTGTTCTTCATCATTCCCAGTGACTAATATGTCATCTACATAGATTGATAATACCAGCAAACTCTCCTTTTCTTTCTTGGTGTACATAGTATGCTCACTCAAACTTCTCACAAAGCCAAGCCTCCTCAGATACTCATCAAATCTGCTGTACCATGCTCTAGGGGCCTGTTTGAGACCATAGAGTGCTTTAGTTAGCTTGTACACCTTTTCTTCTGCTCCCTTAATCACAAAGCCCTCTGGTTGCTCAATGTATATGTCCTCATCAAGCATACCATTAAGGAAAGCAGATTTAACATCAAGTTGGAAAATTTTCCAACTCATTTGGGCAGCAACTGCAAGTAGAAACCTCACAGTATCAAGTCTTGCAACTGGTGCAAAGGTCTCCATGTAATCAACTCCCCATGTCTGACCATATCCCTTAACTACCAATCTTGCCTTAAACTTGTTTATGCTGCCATCTGGATTACACTTGGTCTTGTATAACCATTTAACCCCAATTATCTTCCTTCCTTGAGGTTTGTCAACCAGCTTCCAAGTGTTATTTTTATTAATCATTCTTATCTCTTCCTCCATTGCAGCTAACCATCTTCTATCTACTTTTGCCTCAGCATAGTGTCTAGGTTCCAGTGCTGCAATGTTGCATTGCTGATATAGCTCTGCAAGTGATCTGGTTCCTCGAATAGGAGGATCATCTACCAACTCATCTGGATCCAACTCCCCTTGATTCTCATACCTGTGCACATGAGTGTCTTCTTCTCTTGAACTGTCTTCACCATCCTGCTGTATTTCTAGATCTTTTGTTTGCTGATCAGATTCTATCTGCTTGGTGTCCCAGTTGAGTCTCATTTCTTCAGCAAACTTCACATCTCTGCTGATGATGACTTTACCAGATGATATCTGATAAATTCTATAGGCTTTTGACTGCATAGCATACCCAATAAACACACCCACTTCTGCTCTTTTATCAAGTTTACTTCTGTTTACTGAAGGCACCCAAGTATAGCATATGCAACCAAATATTTTCACATTTCTGAGACAAGGTTTAACCCCAGACCAAGCTTCGATTGGAGTTTTCTTGTCCACTGCTCTAGTTGACAATCTATTTTGAAGAAAAACTGCAGTTGCAGCAGCTTCTGCCCATAGACATTTGGGTAGATCTTTCTCTTGCAGCAAGCACCTCACCATGTTCATTATGCTCCTATTCTTCCTTTCACTCACACCATTTTGTTGAGGTGTGTAGGGAGCTGTCAGTTGGTGATAAATTCCAGCCTGCTTGCAGATTTCTTCAAAGCCCCTAGATGTGTACTCCCCTCCATTATCTGATCTTAGATTAAGAATTTTACATCCACTTTCATTCTCAACATGTCTTTTGAATTGCTGAAACACTCTCTCAACATCATTCTTAAACTTCAAGAAGAAAATCCAGCACATTCTACTAAGATCATCAATGAAAATAGCATAGTACCTGCTGCCATTTAGAGAGTCTTCTGGCATTGGTCCACATAGGTCGGTGTGTATTAATTCCAGCTTCCTTGTTGCTCTCCATGTTGATTTCTTGAAGTGATCTCTTGACTGTTTTCCTTGCTGACAGATCCCACAAAGAGTCCTTCCTGCTGACAACTGAGGCAGCCCCATAGCCATTCCATTCTGAGACATGTACTGCAATCCTTTATCATGAAAGTGTCCCAACCTTCTATGCCACAATTTCTCTCCTTCTTCTTGAGTCACTAAGGCCATTTGCTTTTCATCTTTAGGATTGAAAGAGAAGCATTTCTCTTTCATTGGAATCTGAAACTGCAATTGTCCCCTTGAATCACTGATGCAGCATCTCCCATTCTCAAATACCACTTTGAATCCTTTCTCCAATAGCTGGCCTACACTCAAGAGGTTCTGACTAATCTCTGGTACAAATAATACACCAAAGATTGTGCTTGTACCATGGATTCCTTCAAGCATCACATCTCCTCTTCCTTCTACTGCAATGAACATCCCATTTCCAACCTTTACTCTGGATTTATAAGATTTGTCCAGAATTCGAAATAGGCTCTCATCCTTGGTCATGTGTGTGGTACACCCACTATCCACAAGCCATCCATCTTTCACTGCATTTGAGGAGCCATTTGAAACCATGTACAGCTGCTCAACTTCTTCTTCATCTGCTGCTTGATTTGCTTCACTTGACTGCAGATTTCTTTTAGATTTGCAAAACCTTGCTATGTGCCCATTCTTCTTGCATTTCCTGCATTGCACATCTGGTCTTCTCCAACATCTAAAAGAAGGGTGATTCATCTTGCCACAGTGCTCACATTTCTTCCTTGCACTAGATCCTTCCTGACCTTTGGATGAGCCTCCCTCTCCCTTTTCTGCAGAAGTGATGGTGATTTGCTTCTCATATTTCTGTCCTTGTGTCTCCTTTCCCTTGTATCTTTGCTTAGCATGATATGCTTCTTCTGATCCTTCATCTCCTCTCAGAATTCTTCTTTGCTCAGGTCCTTGAAGTGTACTCACAACCTCACTGAATTTCATTTGATTCAGTGTTCTATAAACTTCAAGAGCAGACACAGTTGCCTCATACTTGGCTGGAACAGAAATGAGAAGTTTCTGAACCAACTTGTCCTCACTAACATCAGTTCCCAAGAGTATAATTCTATTGGCCAACTCAACTATTCTGTCAGCATATTGCTTAATAGACTCAGACTCCTTCATCTTCATCATCTCAAAACTTCTCAGCAAGTTGACTACTTGCATAGCCCTGATCTTCTCATCACCCTCATATTCTCTCTTAAGAAACTCCCATATTTCATGTGCAGTCTTGAGTTTCATTATCCTATTGAGAATTATAGGTGAAACTGATGCATATAAACATGCATGTGCTTGAGCTTTCTTCAACACTTTATACCTGTGAACTTTGATCTGATTGAGTGTCGCATTTTCTGGTAAGTCATCGACTTCAAACTCATTTTCTACAGCCTCCCAGAGATCTGCTCCCATTAGATGTATCTTCATCCTCATGGCCCATGCTTGATAGTTTTCTCCATCGAACTTTGGTGGTGAATTCGTGGAGAATCCTGGTCCTGAGTTCAATGTTTCCATCGACAGCAATCAGCTTCCTTCTCTGCCACTGCTACCCTTCACACTGCCCCTTAAGATCAAAAGAGCTCTGATACCACTGTTGTTTCTCACAATCTTAACACTCAAACTCACCAATCCACTCGTGTTTAACTCATACATAATGAACACAGTAAATCAAATTGATTTCTGATGATAGTCCATATGCAGATGATAACTGATGTTTATCATTTGTTAATCAAAGAAAATAACTGCATCATTGTCTTGAGTATTTATACTATAAAACATTACGTAATCGCTCAATGGATAAGAGCAGCCCATACACTAACACATCAACTAAATTACTTCTGCAAGTAACTACACAAACATAGCATATAACTGCCAAATATAATTAAGAAAAAATATAATTGCTAATTCATTAAAGACATAGTCTTCAACTGAGTCCAGACAGATGAAATTTGATTCAAACATACTTCAGCATCTAATACATACTTCAGCATCCAATAGAGGGGAGGTGTGATGCTCACAGAAATCAAGAGAGAGAGATGCATACATCAAATGAAATGCATGTCATGTCGCTCGTTCAATGCCCACAACAACCAGATCCTCTCTCTCTCTCCCTCGGGCATTGAACAACCAGATCCTCTCTCCATCTCTCTCTCCTACATCGAGGAAGGCCAGTCTTTGTTCCCTTCCTTGTGGCTCCTCCAGCCTCATGTGATCACATTTCCACCGTGTACAGATCTAAACGTTGTCTCCATACCAATATTATTCTCCCTCCCCCCTTTAATCTATAATATATTCTGTCATATATCACAGTTGTTCTCCTGCCTTATTCACTCGTTTACAATATCCGAGAGAGAGAGAGAGAGAGAGAGAGAGAGAGAGAGAG
>LTAE01000784.1:57261-67829 GCA_001647135.1 Pontederia paniculata
ATGCACAACGATGCATGTTGCATACATAAGTATTTATTTATCAATTTGATAACACTTGCAATTTTTTAGTACCCTTTCCAGATTCAGACCTGTTTGCCCCTCAAAGTGGCTTATTTCCCTTTCTGGATCTTGCCATGCTCCATCTCAACTGTGTTCGACGTATATAATACTAAGATGGTGGGCGTTGCTTGTGACATATCTTGTGGGAAGGCAAGCGTTTAGTTGCCCATTTGTGATTTGCACACCTTTCTACTTGTGAAAGATTTCAAGGTGATCATTTCTTCTGTTCAGCTGAAGGTTCTATGCATCTTTGTGTGACTTGTGTTGATCCGCTATATTTTGTCGATTGGAACTACGATGTTGGATAGCTTGTTCTTTGTCTGATATTCAAACCAGTCTATACTGTCGTGGTGGTAATTTGAGTTGGTCATTAGATGAACTAATTTTACTAATAAAACTTTATACTGAAAGAACCACATTATACTTAATTTGCTGTTTTAAGATCAAATCTTCTTCACCTGATTGCTATCCATTTCATGCTGAGGACTTTGAACTTCCTCTGTTGTTTTGCATCTTGCTAGCTTTACTGACTTTTGATATGTTGTGCTTCAATAGGTTGACTTCATCTATTAACATATGGTGGCCAGTTCTGGAGTGAAGTCATTGAGAATGGTGACCTTGATCTTCAAATTACCATATTTCACACAATGGGGGCAGAGCCTCTGCATCTGTGGCTCCAAACCAGTGCTGGGATCTTGGAATGTAAAGAAAGGCTTGGTCTTGACACCAGTGCACCAATGCAATGAGCTTATTTGGTGCGGACAGGTCCTCGTCAACGTCAATTTCAATTGCGAATATACCTATTATGTGGTTGATGACGACAAGAATATTTTGAGATCAGAGGCAGGGAAAAAGCGTAGGCTAATCCTGCCCGAAGGGATTCAAGAAGCAGAAGTAGTTGAAATTGATGATCTTTGGCAGGTATGGTTAATTTTGCTTTGCCAGTTATTCTTGGTATTGCTTGAATCAAGATCCATTAACTCAACACCTCTTTTCTCTGCCAGCTTCTTAGCAATGCACAGGCCGAGCTTGATCTGATTCATATCATAGTGGTCTTACACATTTCTCTTTTCTAAGCTCATTTGTTCATATCATAGTGGTCTTACACATTTCACTCAATCATTCATACATTTGCTTCTTGTGCCTTTTTGTAGCATACAAGAACAGAGTATACCTGTATTCTGAAACATGTACAATAAATATCAAGTTTTTTTCTACGTTGCAGAAAAAATGATTGTAAAGGGATCAAATGAGTGATTACACTGCTAAACTGATGATCAGGGCACTGATCAAATTCTCTTTTTGAAGTATAGATTACAAAAGTGTCCATCATATATTTTTGTGTCATTTACTAGACTCAATAAAGTGAGTTTACTTAATCTTCATTAGCGAGTATATTTTTCTACTCCAATCTTTGCTCTCACATCATCCTTGTCCTCTAAGATTGAGACTGAACATGACTGATAGTATTTCGTATGGCATGTGAAAATGTGAATTTGCCAATTCTATTTATTCCTGTGAGTTGGATTAAAAGAAAATCTTGAATGAGTTAACTTCATAGATGAGTCAAACCTTAAATCTTACCACGGGAGAAATTGTATCACTGAATAATCTTGTGAGGCATTTAAATCAATACCCATGTAGAGCCTGCTTGCTGCTATGTCAAAGGCTTCCTCTCACATAAAGTCAGAGTTAACCTCTAGATTAGAAGTTCTAAATGATAATTAACTTGTCTTCTTCAAGGTACCTCACATGTTAAAACTTTTTCTGTTACTCATTAATTTACTATTATATGTATTATGCTAAGATCAGGTATTATGCACAAAGTCAGGTCCACCTCCTCTAGTTCAAAACATATTTGTATTTTAACTAAAAAGTCCAATAACGTATTGGTTTCTAACAGGGAAAAAAAACACTTCTATGTTCTCCTTTGTAAAACATGATGAGTAAGTGGAAATAGAAGTAAAAAGTATGAAGGTAGCATGAACTTAAAATGACTGCAAAGCTCAAACTATCTCAATCCATATAGTCAAGTTCCCTAGACTATGTCTTACGTACTGGTTAGCTTTGAGCTCTTGTTTTGGGTTTCGGATGCTTCATGGGTGTTTCACCCAGTTAAGTTATTTGGGACTTCTGTAGGAACTGTCTTTTCCACTATCTTCCAATTTCTCATTATCATATCCATTTGCAGGATGCATCTGAAGCTCTCTTCCTCAGAAGTGCATTTAAAGATGTCATCTTTGGTGGAGAAAACAACTTGGAAGTAAGAGAAAACACTGAATACTTCCAAAGGAGTTTGGAAAATCAAGGTATTTCTCTTCTTCCATCTTGTTGTGTACTTTCTGTTTGCTGAAGTCTACAGAGCATTTCATTCTAATTATTTATCGATCTTGGAAGTCTTACTTGTGCTGTGACATGTCTTGACAGATGCTATTGTTGTTCAATTTACAATTACCTGTCCAAGAATTCAAGAGGGAGCATCCGTAAGCCAAAAAAATTTCACCTTTCTTCTTTTTGGCTTGTCAATTCAAGTTACATTTAACTAATACCATGGCAGAGGATTTTTGGTGCTATGCTATATTGATAAAGATATCCGCCAATCTTCAAAGTGCATGAGACTTCCATCAATACAGTGTTTAGGTGGCTGATGCACACAAACTTGTACCAATGCAGGAGGCTGTTGCCATGATCTGATCCCTTGACATTCATGCTATTATGGAGTAATCTTATTTTGACATCAAGGCTTGCCCTAATTGGTGCCATGATTCATTGAAATTTCCCTGTTTGGGAAATTTTAATTGGTTGAATTGCAGAAAGAATAATTAACATTGTTCACACAGTGACCTGAACTATCAAACATGCAGGTTTGTGTTACTGGAAATGCATCTCAATTAGGGAAATGGAGGATGCAAGATGGACTAAGATTGAGATATGTGGGAGATTCCACATGGAAGGCAGAATGCGCACTGCATAAAGTTGATTTCCCACTTAAATATCCTTTTCCTCCATCTATCTTGGAGGTTGTAATGATTTTCTCTGATTAATTATTTAGCTGATGTTCTTCTGTGCTGCAAAATTGTAATAAACTGTGTTAACCCTAATTCTTATCAAACATATAAGTATTGCCAAGTTTCCCAAGATAATGCGTCACTGGAACTGGGTCCTAACAGAGAGCTCACTGTAGACTTCATGACAAACACTCTAAACTATGTTATACTAGCCGATGGTCCCTTTCGGGTAATATATCTGAATTATTTCACAAATGATATATAATTAAAAAGGCAATCAAAATCCATTCTGATCTAGTCTCAAAGAGTAGAATAAGTAGTTCACCATCAGATCACATTTATTGTTTCAGGTAGTCCCATGGAGAGGTGCTGGTGTAGCTATTCCAATGTTTTCAGTTAGGTCATGTGATGATCTTGGAGTTGGAGAATTCCTAGATCTAAAGTTACTTGTTGACTGGGCAGTTGCTTCTGGCTTTCACCTTATTCAGCTCCTCCCAGTGAATGATACCTCTGTTCATGGAATGTGGTGGGATTCATATCCCTACAGGTAACTAATAATATTTTTTTTTTGTTCAGAGATTTGATTTTTCTTCCGTTTCATTTCAGTTGATGCCTATAGTTCATACGATGTTGATAAGATGTATTGATACATTGGCAGTTCTCTCTCTGTATTTGCCTTGCATCCTTTATATCTGAGGGTTCAAGCACTTTCAGAAAATATAACTCAGGACATCAAGGTTACTTCTTCAGCCTTTTATTTATCTCCAAGAATGTTGATTTCTGTTGATATATTCCCTTGTTAGTTGGATGGAGATTTTCGCTTGACTTAATATTTTGCACTTCACAACTGATCACAGCTAGAGATCATGAATGAAAGAGAGAAGCTTGATAGAAAGGTAATTGTTTCGGATCTCATACTGACAACTAACATTGAAATAGTAGAAGCATGGCGTGAAGGAATTGTCTTGCTAATTTATACAGTATAAGTCCTTTCTGTTATAATTTGTTCTTAGTAAGTGAATTATTTACAAATACGATGCATAAAAGTTGAAATGACATGACCTGCAAACTGATACATTCTTACCTATTCTTAGAGGTCTTTGAGCTATGCAAAGAGACACTGCCTAAAAGTTGCTATGACTTGACCCACAAACTAATACATGAATGAATTAGCTATGATTTTCAAATACCTATAACTTCTCATAAGCTTCCTGATTCTGCCATATAACTAATATTTTTACTCTGTGATCTCAACTGCTACAATGATCAAAAGCAGAATGATATGCTAGAATCAATTTACTGATGTGAAGTTATTGTAGTACATTATGAAAATATGAGTTTCTTTCAAAAGAAGTATTGGTTATAATCTGGTTTCAAATAATTAGAACAGTGAAAAAAGTCATCTTATGTGCTTAGATATTTTAAGATCGTTTTATTTCCAGATTATTACCATGTCACCATTCTCTCAAGGCTGATACTTCTTTGAGAAACTTCAGGACCTTTTGCTTATTTTCTTTTTTTAATTTCAACAGGATGTCGACTATGAGGCTACGATGACTGCTAAAATGTCAATTGCAAAGAAAATATTCAATCTATAAAAGGCTAAAATACTTAATTCTAGTTCGTTTAAAAAGTTCTTCTGTGAGAATGAGGTACGAAGTACACTACTACTGGAGATTTTAAATAATATCTACATCAACTTTTTATTTTTCTAGGTTTAGCTTGATATATGACTCAGTGCATAATACCCATGTCATGAATCTTTAAACAGGATTGGCTGAAACCCTTCGCAGCATTTTGTTTCCCGAGGGACTTTTTTGAAACATCAGATCACACCCAATGGGGACGCTTTGCTCAATTTTCAAAAGAGAAGGTACTCTATAGAAACTCCACGAACGTTCATTTGAAAAGGATATTGTCATTTCAATTGATTTTGTAGTCTGTCTCTGATACTTATGCTAAATGCTTTTTATTTCAGCTTGAGAAACTGGTCTCTGATGGCACATTACACTATGATACCATCTGCTTCCATTATTATATTCAATTCCATTTACATTTACAAGTAAGATTGTACTTTTGCAATCTAGTACACAATACTTTTATGCCATTTTTTCTAATCACATAATTAGTCCAGTCATATTTTATTAACATGGTAACCCAGTTTTAATTTTTCTCTTAGTTATCAGAAGCAGCGGCTTATGCAAAGAAGGAAAATGTAGTTCTGAAAGGTGATTTACCTATAGGTGTAGATAAGAACAGCGCAGACACTTGGGTATATCCTAATTTATTCCGTATGAATACATCCACCGGAGCACCTCCAGATTATTTTGACAAAAATGGACAAAATTGGGGTTTCCCCACATATAACTGGGAGGAGATGTCAAAAGATAATTATGCTTGGTGGAGAGCTCGTCTAACACAGGTCATGCACGTTTATTTATTTATTATCTTTTTTGAGTTTTCATGCGCATTTATTTATCTTGGTATTTTTTGAAAACATTGGATTAGGCCTTGTGTTGCATACATGTGGCGTTTTCATTTTGATATTTTTCCTGGTTTACCAGATGGCCAAATATTTCACAGCCTACAGAATTGATCACATCTTGGGTTTCTTCCGAATTTGGGAGCTACCTGATCATTCTGTAACTGGTTTGGTTGGGAAATTCCGTCCATCTATTGCCTTGAGTCAGGTATAGCTGCAGTTTCATTATGAAGTCTACTTAATTATACAAGTTTTAACTGCACTACAGTTGATGCCAATTCTTAGTTGTCGTGATCACTATGTGAAACAGAGAACCAATGATGTTATTCATAGTTCTCTCCTAAACATGTTTTTGCTTTTATAGGAGGAGCTTGAGAAGGAAGGGATGTGCGATTTTAATCGTTTGAGTTGCCCATATATCCGGCAGGAAGCATTAGAGGTTTCTGTCAATTACTTATTTTTGTACATAAAGCCACAAGTTATTGATATCAATATTTTATACTCTAACGTGTTCTTTTTCAGGAAAAATTCGAATCCCTGTGGACTGTAATCGCTTCAAACTTTTTCAACGAATATAAAAAATCCTACTATGAGGTAGCATGTTAGTTTTAGCTATTCATGATCTGACTTTTGGTGTTCCAGGCATTGGTAAAATGAGATATCATTCACATCACAAACAGATGACTAGTTAACATCCTAGTCATACATGGAATCACCTAATACTTTTGTTTGACAGAGATTAAAGCTATTCAACACTATGATTCCAGTAGAATTTCTTTTGTGTACAATGATGCACATCCTGTTCTAGAGACACCATTATCATACATTAGCTGCAAGTTGCAAGCATGGCAAACTAAGACAATAAATAACTGTAGGATTTTAATCCATGAAGCAAAGGCAATCTGAATTGCTTCATGAAAATAGTACTAGATTTGAGCTTAGATTCAATATGAATGATCATCTCCTTTTTTTCGGTTACAAAGAGAGGTATGAGCCTAATGACAAGGGAAGCTCAATAGCAAACTAAGGTCTTGAACCCTTGACCTCTAAAGGTAATTAAGGTCCCAACTAGTCTATCTAGGACCTGTTTGGTAGATCCTTTTCTCTCTTTTCACTTTGCATGTGTGTGGAGTTATTTCTCCACATTTTTCACCATGCACCATAATTGATGAAACCTTTTTAGTGATTAACTTTCCCATACTTTGAGGAGCTGGATTTGCTAAATCATCTCTATCTACTATGTTTTTCATCTTACTATGCACTTTATCCACGAGTGCAGCTTATTTCTATCATATTCTTAATTTTAGGATTCTTTGTCAGTTACCAACTCTTATTTTGTTGTTATATATTTAGTTCAAAGAAGACTGCAACACAGAGAAAAAAATTATTGTCAAGCTTAAGTCCAGTCCTGAGAAATTATTGTGGTCAGACAAAGAAAGCGAATTACGGCGAGATCTGTTTGATTTTCTAAGGGTATGTCATCATGAACATCAAAATATTACATTGCTTTGCTGCATAATGCGGCGATGTTTAGGAAGAACCTTGAATTCTTATTATTTCATGAATAAACAACTGTCAATTTTACAATTTATTTATTAGTTTAATTCTGCAGAATATAGTTCTTATAAGGGATCCTGAAGATTCTGGAAAATTTTATCCTCGTTTTAATCTTGAAGATACTTCCAGCTTTCAGGATCTAGATGAACACAGGTGCTCGCACAATACATATTATTGTTAAACTTTGCCAATCTGTCAAGATATCAAGAACATCTAGATTATCTTTTTCAAGTATTTTATTCTTGAAATCTAAATTATATTGATTTTCTATAGGACTTTGATAAAAACATTAACTCGATGCAAATATTCCAATCAGCAATACGTAGAATCTTACTACATACTTTTTGCTGCAGCAAAAACATACTCAAAAAGTTGTACTATGATTACTATTTCTGCCGGCAAGAAAATCTATGGCGCCAAAATGCACTCAAGACACTGCCTGTCCTGTTGGATTCATCAGACATGCTCGCATGTGGCGAAGATCTTGGACTTATTCCTTCTTGTGTTCATCCAGTATGCCATTTCACTTGCATACTAATCCAAGTTTTTGGTTTCAAACTACTTGGTTTATATTTTACATCTTGTTCAGGTCATGCAAGAATTAGGATTAATTGGTTTACGTATTCAGAGAATGCCAAGTGAAACAGACATGGAATTTGGTACACCATCTCGGTACAGCTACATGACGGTAGGACAACTATATTGGATTTTTCATTTTCTGTTGATTTTAATTTACCATAACTAAGATGACATATATGGTTTAAAAGTTAACTTGAGGGCAGAAAGAAGTCATCGTATAACATTCTGTTTTGCAATCAGTAGTAACTCTATTTAGAAAGGGAAAAAGGAATGCATGATGCACTGTTGCCTACGGACTCGGGTCCGTATGATTTCGTGTTTCAATGTTCAGCTCATGATATATGTTTTAACAGTAAGGACCCGGGTCCTTACAGTGCGCTATACGCATTACACACAAAATGCCCTACAAGCTCATTACCCCATTTAGAATATATATTTTTCTTCTGAGGGGCCACAACTTGGCATATTTTGTGGACACAAATGCTTATTCTTGGATGTTTGTTTGCCTATACTCATGCGTACACATGCTGATGCTTATACTTATATTCATACAATAAGTCGGAAACTAGGCTGATATTTGCATCTCATCTCTCTGACTCCTCAAGCTAAAAGAAAGGGAATGTTGACACAACCTTCTCTTGTTACATATAAATGAATGACTACTTAAAAAGTTTCTTTTTTCTTGAGAAGGTAAAATGATGATTACAAAAAACTTGTAGTCATCCAACTATATTATGAGAAATGTACGAGTGTGCCCAAAACTGTACAGTCTCCTCAAAAAGCTATCATATATTCAGAAGTGTCTCAAAATCTCTCTCCTCATTCCTTGATCAAAAAGGAAAAATGGTATACCATATACCATATTCTTTGTGTAACATCTAGATCTACAAAAATTGACACTATTGTCTTGAATCCAGATGGTCCAAAGAACAGCCAATGGTACCTTTTGTTATCATGTACTTGATAAAATTTGCACCACTAACTAACTGGTGTGTGGAGAGAATTCCAATAACTTTTGTATAAGAACTAAGGTCACTAACTATATGATAATCATTTCACATACTGCCTTGCACTTCTGAGACAGAAAATTCTCATGCTTCCAAATCCTAACTTAGATATTTGAAAGCATGAGATCTAATTAATTTTACTTATTCAACTGTGAATTATAAAAATGAGGCCGATTACATAAATGAACAACCCAGCTAGGCTGATAGTTTGTAGTTGGATCACTAATATTCTATACCTTTGTCCACCCTAAAATATTAAGTTAATTGGAACTTAAAAGAAGCCATCTTTTCTACAGGTGTGTGCACCATCTTGCCATGACTGCTCCCCCATGCATGCTTGGTGGGAAGAAGATGAAGAAAGAAGGCAACGTTTCTATAAAACTGTTGTTGGATGCAATGATGTACCTCCTTCCAATTGCACCTCAGATATGGCATGCTTTATCATTCAGCAACACCTTCAAGCTCCATCTATGTGGGCGATATTCCCACTGCAGGTGTGAATCCTGAACTACTCTAACTAGGGAAGCTCCTTATCAAAATCCATTTCTTACACTGTCTTTATTAGGATTTACTAGCACTTAAGGAAGAATATACAGCCAGACCTGCAGCTGAGGAGACCATCAATGATCCTACCAATCCAAAGCACTATTGGAGATACCGTAAGTAAATGTTTTACTTAACTAATGGTCTCTCCTGATTCTTTTGCTACAATGTTAAAAACTTTAAACTCAGCAATAGATGAAAATGTGCGAAATCTCAGCCTTAGCATATTTCTCATCATGCAATGGTAATATCTTTTCCTTTTTGGTTCCTGCAAAAATTAATAATATTCATATGTATTTCACTCAGGTATTCAGCCTCAGTATGATATGACACCAATAGCATGCCTACTATATGAGTTTTAGTCATATGTATATAATTTTTCTCCTTAGTCATATGAATTTCACTCAGGTATTCAGCCTAGTGCTTCCACATAAAAGTTACTCAGACCTGTCTTCTTTATGATATATTCAGGTGTTCATGTGACGTTAGAGACATTATTGCTTGACAAAGATCTCGAAGGGAAGATCAGTGATCTTGTAAAAAACAGCGGAAGATCATATCCCCTCTCCAGGAGGGTTAACATGCAGGAAAATAAACGATATGGCACATGCTCAGATTAAGAAGCCAATGGAGAATGCTCAACCAAAGATTTCCAGGGTCCAGTTAAATGGTAATGCATAATAGAGAAGCTACGACTTACTGGAACTATCGTTATTTTAGAAGATGAAAGAATAATATTCATCAACATTATTGACAATCTGAGAGAAATATTTTGCAAACAGAGCCATAATGCTCGACATATGCGAACTATTAGTATAGCACATGCTCTCCATAGAGTATAGTGCCAATATGTGGAGTTGTGGACATATGATCTACCGATTCTTATAAATAAGAACTAGTAAATTTTCAGATACATAATTAGCATCTGAACACACAAATGCTGAGATGCAGGTGATCCTAAAGGCCTAGCGAATTGAACAGAGTAAAGCTTTCAAATATGCTTGAACAAGCAGACACAATGTAATATCTCAGATTTTTAAAATAAATAAAAAATAAAATAAAGGGAAGATATGATAAGATAAGATAAGATATAGTTGGTTAGGATTAGAAAAATAGTTTGAATTGAAGTCAAATTGTTATTTTCTCATCAATTTAATATTTTTAGTGCTATCCAAATAAATATTTAAGATATTCCTAATTCTATGAAAGATTATCTTTTAAAAGTATAATTACACACAAAGTCATAATTGAATTCAAACTCTATCTAAGGCTGAATTTTCTCCTCTATAAATAGGACCCAACCCCTCTTCTCTCATCCCATAATTTTTTCTC